>JAVIAB010000108.1:12566157-12678657 GCA_032433765.1 Megaustenia siamemsis
ATCTATCTATCTATTGTCCTTTCGAGCCGAAGTGGCACATAGGGCAGAACTACAATCTCAAAAACAGAAACCCCTGCGTGCCGAAGTGGCACATATTGCAGAGATCACTGCTTCTAAAATCTATGGTTCTGTTTCCATAACAATGATTTTTACAATGACAGCTTGTCAAGCCATCGATCAACCTCCTTAGTCGCCTCTTACGACATGCCTGGAAGGTCACAGTGTCACTATTCTTTACTTCCCACATAATGAGGCCCCGGTAACACACGGGAGTTTCAACATGTATGCTCGTCTCTTAATCGATGCAACTTTTTTCAAAATAAGTTCGCCTGCTTGCAGGTCACAGCGTTTACTGTCAACTCCTACTCAATCAGGTCTGTCTTTAGCGATGTCTTACAATCAGTAAAGTCCATAGATATTGACCCTACGACACGTTTTCGGGTACTTTTGTAATGTTCAAAAGATCTTCTTTTGTTTACTTTTTTGTTTAGTTTTTGTTTGTTTGGTTTTACCTTGCATCACTACAGTCAGCATGTTTTCATATCCGCCCCGCTGATCGTTCTAAATAAAAGCTAGCGCATGGTGTGCACACTTACTCTTGTTGCGTGACTGTGGTTCTTTGTTTCCGCCCACAGAGCGGCTTGTTTTCCTTCTCCCTGTATCGAGCCACGATCTTTCAGTCGATTAATGTCGAAGTTCATCTTTCCATTCCGTTTCATTTTCTTTGAGTAAAGTTTCCATGACAGGTTTTGCAAGTCCGCCTTATCTCATCTCGACTTAAGGAGACTGATTGGTCTCGAGAGGCAAGACGCCGACCTCGAGACAGAGAGGTTGTGGGTTCAAATCCCGGCTACACCGGTTGGGATTCTTATTTATGATTTCTCTCTGCAGCAACCACCCCTGGTCTCAACAGCGAGGTCCGGCTTGAAACGTCAATTACTTATCGACGAAAAAAATATGAGTACCTTCGAAGTCGGAGTTATCTGAATGTGGGCGAGAGACCCCTGTGCACACGGCTGTCAGGGAAATATGGATTAACACGCAAAATTCAGTTCCTAGTCTCTAGGGATTTCATCAGAGGTAAAAGCTGGCGTAGGAAAAGAAAAATCTCGACTTAACATGTACTGGAGCCCTTGGGCCAAACCGCCTACTCTTTATTATTAGGGTACAACCAAGGGAACCTTTGACCTTGGACTTTCAAGAGTCGCTCGGCCCACTCTCTGCAGCATGCCTCCTTCCGTTTTTCGAGAATTGTATGAACGGATAAACTGCTATACGCAAGTGATCTAACCTGTCATAGACCTATTAAGAGCTGATAATTGACTATACACAAGTAATCTAACCTGTCACAGACCTATTAAGAGCTGATAAATCACTATACACAAGTAATCTAACCTGTCACAGATCGATTAAGAGCTGATAAATCACTAAACACAAGTGATCTAACCTGTCACATACCTATTTAAGAGATGATAATTGACTATACACAAGTAATCTAACCTGTCATAGACCTATTAAGAGCTGATAAATCACTATACACAAGTAATCTAACCTGTCACAGATCGATTAAGAGCTGATAAATCACTATACACAAGCGATCTAACCTGTCACAGATCGATTAAGAGCTGATAAATCACTATACACAAGTGATCTAACCTGTCACAGACCTATTAAGAGCTGATAAATGACTATACACAAGTAATCTAACCTGTCACAGATCGATTAAGAGCTAATAATTGACTATACACAAGTGATCTAACCTGTCACAGACCTATTAAGAGCTGATAAATGACTAAACACAAGTAATCTAACCTGTCACAGATCTATTAAGAGCTGATAAATCACTATACACAAGTGATTTAACCTGTCTCATACCTATTTAAGAGCTGATAATTGACTATACACAATTGATCTAACCTGTCACAGGTCTATTAAGAGCTGATCAATGACTGTACACAAGTGATCTAACATGCTTGAGATAAGTTTTCAGCACGAAGAGAATTATACACAAGTGGTCTAACATTTATGAGACTTCTATGAGCTGATAAACCTTTATAGACAAAGTGATCTAACCTGCCTGAGACTTCTATTGGAGTAATTTGACGAACAGGTTTACACAAGTGATCTAACCTGCCTGAGACTTCTATTGGAGTAATTTGACGAACAGGTTTACACAAGTGATCTAACCTGCCTGAGACTTCTATTTGAGTAATTTGACGAACAGGTTTACACAAGTGATCTAACCTGCCTGAGACTTCTATTGGAGTAATTTGACGAACAGGTTTACACAAGTGATCTAACCTGCTTGAGACTTCTACTCAAGTACACACACTCTAGCCCTGTGCCGTTGATGTTTTCTGAAAAGAAACTGTTTTCTCCAAAGTTGACATTAGAAAACTCTCCACCAGATCGGCTGTGCTCCAGTATCACTGCCTGACCCCTGGAAGAGACATCAACAAAGTTATGAACACATCATCAATAAAACATCAACACAATAATTAATACATTATTAATAAAACATCAACAAAATTATGAGTTATTGAGTTATTTGCGGGTCATCATCATTGCACTCCGAACATGTCCATAGGTGCTCAGATCCCCTCCTCAGCAATTCCCTCAGTGTCCAGCAACTGACGACTCCAGTTCTATGTTGGTTGATAAGTCTTCTTACACGGCCACTAAGTTTCTCATTTCTGGATGTGCCCATCTTAACTCCCATTTCTATCATCCGAGGAAGTGACATGGATCTGTGTTTGTCGAAGTCATGTGCTCTTCCCACATCTCGGAGGGCATTGATGATGTCCGCCCGATCCATTGGTTGCCCGTCCTCAACGACAGCGCAGTAGCCAACCTGCCCGCTCTTTCATTTCCCCGTACTCCCGCATGTCCAGGGGCATAGACAAATGTGACCTTACGTATTTTGGATTTCTGCAACGACTCTACCCATTGCATGCGTAAAGAGCTCGCCTCCACTTTTTTTATCATGCTCATCGAATCACTCAGTATACATGCGTGGGTGTAGTCTTGTGACTCTAACCATTTGAATGCCTTGGTCACTGCCATCGCTTACAAAATTATGAACATATTATTAATAAAACATCAACAAAGTTATGAATACATCACCAATAAAACATCAACAAAATTGTGAATGCATCATTAATAAAACATCAACAAAGTTATGAATACATCACCAATAAAACATCAACACAATTATGAACACATGATTAATAAAACATCAACAAAATTATGAACACATCATTAATAAAACATCAACAAAATTATGAACACATCATTAATAAAACATCAACAAAATTATGAACACATCATTAACAAAACATCAACAAAATTATGAACACATCATTAATAAAACATCAACAAAATTATGAACACATCATTAATAAAACATCAACAAAATTATGAACACATCATTAATAAAACATCAACAAAATTATGAACACATCATCAAAAAAACATCAACAAAATTATGAAAATCAATATGCCCATGTTTCATGGACTACATCAATACTTTTGATTGAATTCAACATAAACAACTTATAGACTGCCAAAAAGATATACATCTAGAAAACACAGACATACGACTAATATGTAATTTCTACTGGGAACAAACAGCAATAATAAAATATAACAAGGAGAACTCTATACCCATTGAAATAAAAAGAGGAATAAGACAGGGATGCATCCTACTACCAAGATTGTTCAATCTATACACTTAGCAAATCTTTAAAAACATCACAGATATGCCAGGCTAAACATTAATGGAAAGATAATCAATAACCTAAGTTATGCTGATGATACTGTACTACTAGCAGAAAAACCTAAAGATCTACAACAATTACTTAATGTAATAAACATGACAAGAAAAAAATATGGATTAGATATGAATATCAAAAAGACTAAAACTATCATAAAAAAGATAATACTCAAAATCCACAAGTGGATATCAAAGTTGAAGGAATAGGCCTGGAGATAGTTCAGAACTACAATTACCTTGGCCATACTATAACCAGTGATTGAAAATGTAAAACTGAAATAAACAAAAGAATAGGAATGGCAAAAAGTAATTTTAATGCCATGAAAAATATAATAAACATCAAAACAAATAACACCAGGGCTAAAACTAAAAATAGCAAAATATTATATCTTCTCAATATTCCTGTATGGTGCAGAAACATGGACATTAGATAAGAAAACAGAACAGAAAATTGAAGCCTTTGAAATGTGGATTTATAGAGGAATGGGAAGAATTGGATGGAAGGAAAAGAAAACAAACGACGAGGTCTTTAAAAAAAAAAAACTAAAAATCAAAAGAGAACTACTAAACACAATTCAAACAAGACAAATGAGAAATTTTGCGCATGTTAAGAGACACCGCGGCCTACTAAAAGTAATCTTGGAAGGTAAAACACAAAAAGGATGCAGAGGCAGACCAAGACTAACATGGACAAGTAACATTACAAGATTGAAAAGTCAGCCTATGACAACATGCACCATCAAAGAAAATGACAGCGCGGAATGGCGATCCATGGTAGCCAACCTTCGAAGCGGAGACGGGACTCAATGATGATGATGATGAAAATTGTGAACACATCATCAATAAACCATCAACAAATTTATGAACATCTAATCAACAAAACATCAACAAAATTCTTTGAACAAATCATCAACAAAACATCAACAAAATTCTTTGAACAAATTATCAACAAAATATCAACAAAATTCTGTGAACAAATCATCAACAAAACATCAACAAAATTCTGTGAACAAATCATCAACAAAACATCAACAAAATTCTGTGAACAAATCATCAACAAAACATCAGCAAAATTCTCTGAACACATCATCAACAAAACATCAACAAAATTATGAACACATCATCAACAAAACATCAGCAAAATTCTCTGAACACATCATCAACAAAACATCAACACAATTCTCTTAACACATCATCAATATAACATAAATAAAATTATGAGCACATCATCAATAAAACATCAACAACATTTATTAACACATCAGCAAAAAACATGTTTTTTTTTTTAAATTATGAGCAAATAATCAATAAAACATCAAAAGTTAGTAAACAATTACTTGATTTCAATATGTTTACCCAGTAAATATAACCATAAGTAACCGTGGACCAATGAAAGGATTCACGCTATAATCGGACAACACGTAGATCGTCTCACGACTATTGGACAGTTGGAATATATAGCCATATCACGTGATGTTTTCCTTTTTCTTTATTTCATTGATGTAGTTAAGTGTTAGTCTACCAATAGTAGACAAAAACGGAATTGAAATAAGTCAACGGTCACAACATAAATAACTTGTGATATGCGAATGACACAGTCTTAATATCAGAGAATGAACTACAAGAAATGATAGACATAATAGTGGAAGAAAGCAACAAAAAAGCATACAAAATAAAAAAGACAAATCTGAAATAAGTGCGGCGCGTCAAATACTTGGGCACGGTAATAACATCAGATGGAAGATGCACCACAGAAATAAAAAGCAGAATGGCTCAGGCCAAAATAGCATTTCAGAAGATGAGAAATATCTTATGCAACAAATATATGACAATAGAAGTGAGAGAGTTCATCAGTGTTATATAGAGCCAATCCTGACCTATGGAAGCGAATCATGGACAGAAGACAAACAAATGAAAAGACGATTAGAGGCCACAGAGATGGGATTTCTCAGAAGAATGTTGAAAGTTCCCTGGACAGCTAAAAACGACCAATGAGGAAGTTCTCAAAGAGGCCAACACAAAAGGGAACTCCTAAAAAACATAAGAAAGAAACAATCAACATTTTTCGGGTACATCATGAGAAGAGGAAAGTTGCAATACTTGGTTACAACTGGCAAAATAAAAGGAAAGAGAGGTCCCGGACGACAAAGAGAGAAAATACTGGATACCTTGGTGTCAGGCATGGAAAACAGTCACTAATACAATGTACTGTGGATAGAAGATTGTGGAATGAGATGATCGCCTACGCCAACATAGTCATTTCTGTAACTAACCACTGTTCCCACAATCCGACGACGCCACAGGCAACAGCGCAGCAAGAATCGCCAATGTAACAGACTTACCTAAACTCCATTGATTGGCACAACAGTTTCACCTGTACCCCTGCCGTGATCTTCTCAGGAACCAAAATTTGCGCCCTAGAAAAAGCGGCACTCACTGAAAAGTAATCACGTAGAAATACTGGAAGCTTTTTATAAATAAAATCAAATTTAATACTGGTCAGAAATGTAAAGATCAATTAAAAAAAAATATTTAAAAAATGGTATGTTAGAAGCTTTACGTGATAAGTGGACGACACAGACTAAACGACGTTTCGGCCCAATAGGCCTTCAGCGGGAACAAACAAGAAAAACACACACACAAAACTAAAAACGAAACATTCAAAACAAAAATATTCGAAATATGTTAAAGAAAAATGTCTATCCTGTGTAAACATGTCAAAATATAATTATATGTCTGATTTACACATCAACAATTCCCTCTATTAACCTGTCTTATAATAACTGAGTTAATTATTATTAATATATATTAATATATATTAATATAACTGAGTAATTATTATTAATATATATAATAATATAAATAAGTTATAATAACTGAGGGAACTCTGCTGATGTGTAAATCAGAAATGTAAACATTGATACCGTTCAAACTTCATACAACATGCTTAAACAAGTACATATATATTGGCCACTATGTTGGCGCTCAGAAACAAAAAGAAACAGCAAAAGGATCTTAAATGAGGAGTAGTCAGGGCCGGGTGGTCTAGAGGAAAGACGCCGGCCACTACACAAGAAAGTCCAGGGTGCGAATCCTGTCCCCACGGTGGAATTCTCTCATTTAGTTGGTTGGTTGCGTTCGCCCGATGACTAAAATATTCTAGAGTATCGTGGTAGACTAGAATATTCCTCTTTATCATCCGCCCTTACAAGGACGTAGTGAACGTGTCTGCGTTGTGTTGTGGTTTGCAGTAAAACTGTTATATTTGCGCCTTTCGGTCCAACACATCCGACTTCAGCACGACATTTTTGAGTGCCGAGTTGTCTTCCCTCTTCGATCCCTGCACGCTTGGCCAGACTAGACAGGTTAGTCTGTTACTGGAGGAACCACGGAGAGGTGGAGCAGGGTCTGGATGGTTTTGGTTCACCGATCCTGGCGCAGGCCATCAGCTTTTTCTCATTTTAAATCGGCGGTTTTTTTTGCGGTTTTACCTTCACTCGTGTCTAAGAAGTGAGATCTGATGTCTAGCCCTCACAGATAGCGGCAAATAAAAATATCAGGAGGCCCCGTGTGCATTCTGCGAACGTTAAAGGACCCTTGGAAGTCGGACATTGAAATGAGTAGGCCAAAAATGGCCACTGCCCAGGCAAAGTAGATTAGGAGAGGGAGGGGGGGGGGAATGTATCAAAAGAAGTCAAGACTCGGCGATTAAAAATGAGAGTACCTCTCGAGGAGAATATCTGCCTGTGTGACGAGGGGCACATAAGAACACAGCTACCGATGTTAAAAAACCATAGGGAAAAGTTATATTGACGCAATAGTCAGTCCATCTGAACTTTGTTAGAGATATAAAGCTGGCGTATGAAAACTATAACAAGTAGGAGTGACTAGGATTTTTCTTCTATAGGGATCTCCCTTTCTGCTAGAGCGATCTCCCTTTCTACTATATGGATCTCCCTTTCTTCTATACGGATCTACCTTTCTTTTATAAGGATCTTCCTTTCTACTATAGGGATCTTCCTTTCTTAAAGAGATATTCATTTTTGGAACTTTTTTCTACTATAGGGATCTTCCTTTCTTCTATAAGACTTTGTATACGATCATACACTTTGCATATGTGAGTTTATGTGTGCTTAGTGTGGTGGTAACAGATTTTTGACACTCAAAAAACAACCCCAGAAAAATTGGAATTGGTAGACTTACAAGACGACAGATCAATGAAATAAAAGACATCACAATAAGCACCATGAAAGAAACATGCAAGTACTACAAAGCATTGCATCGAACATTAACAGAGCACTACACACCATTGACCTAAACATTGACAGCGCACTACATGTAGACGTGGAAAGAGAAATTGCACTTATTAATTCACAGCAAAATGGACTAAGGTTATCAGACCAGACAATGTGGGTAGAACATTAAAAATATTTTGACAGTAGAAATAAAAGTGAGACCAGACAGTGTGGGCGGATAGACACGTCGACGGATAGAAACAAGTGACTATAGTATAAAAAGACACCTATATACCACAAGACGAGCAGGGAGAAGCAGATAGGCACTGAGGGACTGGAGAAGAGAGAAGGATAGAGGCACTGAGGGACTGGAGAAGAGAGAAGGATAGAGGCACTGAGGGACTGGAGAAGATAGAAGGGTAGAGGCACTGAGGGACTGGAGAAGAGAGAAGGATAGAGGCACTGCGGGACTGGAGAAGAGAGAAGGATAGAGGCACTGAGGGACTGGAGAAGAGAGAACGATAGAGGCACTGAGGGACTGGAGAAGAGAGAAGGATAGAGGCACTGAGGGACTGGAGAAGAGAGAAGGATAGAGGCACTGAGGGACTGGAGAAGAGAGAAGGATAGATGCACTGAAGGACTGGAGAAGAGAGAAAGATAGAGGCACTGAGGGACTGGAGAAGAGAGAAGGATAGAGGCACTGAGGGATTGGAGAAGAGAGAAGGATAGAGGCACTGAGGGACTGGAGAAGAGAGAAGGATAGAGGCACTGAGGGACTGGAGAAGAGAGAAAGATAGAGGCACTGAGGGACTGGAGAAGAGAGAAGGATAGAGGCACTGAGGGACTGGAGAAGAGAGAAGGATAGAGGCACTGAGGGACTGGAGAAGATAGAAGGATAGAGGCACTGAAGGACTGAGAAGAGAGAAGGATAGAGGCACTGCGGGACTGGAGAAGAGAGAAGGATAGAGGCACTGAGGGACTGGAGAAGAGAGAAGGATAGAGGCACTGAGGGACTGGAGAAGATAGAAGGATAGAGGCACTGATTAGCGAGGAACAATTCGGAGAGAGAGCAATTAGAAAGGCTGCTATTACTGGTAATGGTTATGGTTATTGTTAGACGAAGGCCCCGGTATCACTGCAACTGAATTAAAATCCATAATTGCTCAACAGCTCGTGCCAGTGGAATCATCTGAATTAAAATCCATCTCACTGAATGATCCAAACATAGAAGGGCAGCGGCAGACCCCGTCATGGCAGCTACCGCACACGCCGAAAGAGATAAGGCCAAGTGGCCCCGAAAGTGAACGCAGCTGAACTGTCATTCGTCATACGATATCATCATTCATCGTAAGTAATCGAAATATTGAAACACGATCCGGATGTAGAACACAGCTCACGGTGTGCACAAAGCACGAAACTCAGTAGCTCAAGCAGGAAACCGATCTTGGAATATGAGGAAACTGCAACAAAAAGCACTTTTCAGACTGGACCTCAATGGTTCCTGCCACCTATCCACCATATTGAACAGAAGTTCTAGTACTAGTGGGAGCCGCGATAGCCCAGTGGTTAGTGAACTGGACTACAATGGACAAGAGGCGGGGTTCAATCCTGACCGACGGCTGCTATGTTCACCTAGCCTTAAGTGGGTACTGGATTTTTCCTGGAAAAGCAAAGCGGCATGAGCGTAATACCGACCACATTACCTCAAAAATAATGTGCCTAAGGTCTGTAAAAATTATGGTCACTAACACCATATTTGTTTTTATACACCATTTGGCTTGACGGAGCTCTTTAATTTACTACTAGTATCACTATTAGTATAGGCAAATAAGAATGTATTCAATAGCTGATATAGTTTTTCCACAAAAGGATTGGTGTATAGAAACCTAGAAGTGTGATCTGTGTTGCGTTTAATAATTCTAGGAGTATATTTGAGCACTACAACGCATTTACCCAAACATTGACAGAGTACTAAATATCATTGACCCACATTGACAGAGTATTAAATATCATTGACCCACATTGACAGAGCACTAAATATCATTGACCCAAACATTGACAGAGTACTAAATATCATTGACCCACATTGACAGAGTACTAAATATCATTGGCCCACATTGACAGAGTACTAAATATCATTGACCCAAACATTAATAGAGTACTAAATATCATTGACCCACATTGACAGAGTACTAAATATCATTGACCCACATTGACAGAGTACTAAATATCTTTGACCCAAACATTAATAGAGTACTAAATATCATTGACCCAAACATTAATAGAGTACTAACTATCATTGACCCAAACATTGACAGAGTACTAAATATCATTGATCCAAACATTGACAGAGTACTAAATATCATTTACCCACATTGACAGAGTACTAAATATCATTGACCCAAACATTGACAGAGCTCTAAATATCATTGACGCAAACATTGACAGAGTACTAATATTATTGACCCAAACATTGACAGAGTACTAAATATCATTGACCCAAACATTGACAGAGTACTAAATATCATTGACCCAAACATTGACAGAGTACTAAATATCATTGACCCAAACATTGACAGAGTACTAAATATCATTGACCCAAACATTAATAGAGTACTAAATATCATTGACCCAAACATTGACAGAGTACTAAATATCATTGACCTAAACATTGATAGCACTAAACTTAATTGACCCAAACATTGACAGAGCATTAAACATCATTGACCCAAACATTGACAGGGCATTAACACAACATTGACCTGAACCCCTTCATTTGTTTCCCCTCGACGCTGTAAGGAATCTGAAAGAGAAGAAACTAAAGTGCTACCTTGTTTTTACTTTAATGAGCATTAGCAGATTTGTGGATGATATGGCCAGCACTACCATCATGTTATATATGTTATATAATAGCACTACATATATGGCCCCTTTCGTCTTGTCAGACGGTCTAGTGGAGGCTATTGTGTATCTTTCTTGAGGTTTTGTTTTTGCAAACAGTTTCTCTCGTGGCTAATTCTACCAATGTTTGACAAACACACGCGGTCACAGAATGAACAAGTCAGGCCCACTGGTCTACAGGGTTTTCAATCCTTTTTCATGAGCCTTTTCTCTTCTAAGTGTTGCCTTAGCACAGTCTCAAATGATGGTATACCATTCCTTATACATGCTCTCCATGATGTGCGATCACTTGCCAGATGTTCCCAGTCATATTCACAGATGGAGAAGTCATTCAGAGATGATTTACAGATATCTCTATATTGTAGTTTAGGTCTGCCGATTTGTCTTTTTCCAAGTAGCATTACCAAGCTGTTATATTAAGAATGAGGTAAACATATATATATATATATATATATATATATACCTCCCGTGTTACCGGGGCCTCATTATGTGGGATGTAAAGAATAGTGACAGTGTGACCTTCCAGGCGTAAGAGGCGACTAAGGAGGTTGATCGATGGCTTGACAAGCTGTCATTGTAAAAAGCATTGTTATGGAAACAGACCATAGATTTTAGAAGCAAAGATCTCTGCAATATGTGCCATTTTGGCACGCAAGGTTTCTGTTTTTGAGATTGTGGTTCTGCGCTATGTGCCGTCTTCGGCTCGAAAGGATATATATATATATATATATATATATATATATATATATATATATATATGATGTAGGATATATTCAATCACAGAGAAGATATTCCATTATTAAAACTTGAATTAAAATGTACCATTTTAACTAAAACATGCAGCTGTGACTTACTTCGAAAATTTGGCTTTACGGTGTCATCATAATCAACGCCCGCTGACCGACCCCTGCATACGTAGGTGGCGTTGTCTGCACACATGACTTGTAGAAATTTGAGTATAAATATGTTTATACCTGGTTCTATTTGGACTCTGTGGAATCAATCAAGAAATAAATCATGGAATAAATCATAGAATATTTGATTTGTCATTAATTTGATTAGCAATAGTTGATTCATGTATTGATTAGTCAGGAAAATTCAGCTTTCCAAAAATAAATAAGATATTGTGCAATTCATTCTTGATAATAGAAACAACAAAAAATAGTTCTTAAATGTTATGTAGAGCCAGTCTTAACATATGGATGTGAATCGTGGACATTAGGACAACAGACAAGAAAATCACCGGAGGCTGTAGAAATATGGTTTTACAGAAGAATATTAAGAATACCATGGACGGCAAAGAAGAGTAATGAAAACGTTCTGAAAAAGGTCAAAGCAAAGAGAGAGCAAATATCCAATATTAGGAAGAAACAATCATCATTTTCTGGCCAGGTATTAAGACGGGAACAGTTGAAATATATTGTAACAACTGGGAAAATTTGAGGGACGAAGAGAAAGAGGGAAGCCAAGAGAAAAGATACCAGACAGTTTAGGAGAATGATTTGTCAGAAAGTCAATAACAGAAATGATAAATAACTGTCGAGATAGAAACGAAAGTTGTGGAGAGACATGATCACCTACGCCAGTAGGCACTGTGTACTTAATGATGATGACTGATTGATTAATGGAATGATCTGTTAATAAATTTAAGAGTTGGTCAACATTTTTACCAATAATGTTATCAATCAATACAATAATTTCTCAAGAAATTGATTTGCTAATAACTTTTTTTATCAATCACTTAATTTTTCATTAAATAAATTGATTAATAAATTGGGTAATGGGATTTTGCAATAATATAACAAACAAATTAATGTGAAGAAAAAACGACAGAGCACAATCAAAACTTATACATAGTCTTCATTGAACAGGAAAAAGCATTCGACAGAGTAAACAGAGAACAACTGTGGGAGATACTAACAACATACGAAGTAAGCCAACATCTAACCAACATTATTAAAAGCCTCTACGTCAACAGCAGCTGCAGGGTCAGAACAGCAGCAGGCTACACAGACCACTTCGAAGTTAGATCAGGCGTAAGACAGGGGTGCGTACTATCCCCCCTATTGTTTATAACATACATGGACCATATCGGCTAGCCAACCCATCAGAGACAGAGGAGATCAACGAGCTTCTATTTACAGACGATCAGGCACTAATACACGAAACAATAGAAGACCTACAAGAACACTTAAACAAACTCAACATCTCAGGCACAAAATACAACATGAAAATCAACAAAACAGAAGTCATGAACGTCGCCAACAATAAACAGAACATGAACATAACTATAGAAGGCAGACAACTAAAACAACTAGAGGAATTCAAATACCTAGGAAGTCTAATGACAAACGATAATTCTCAAACGGCAGAGATAGAATCAAGATGCAACAAAGCTTGTCAAATCATCGGACAATTATCATCACTATTGTCCAACAAGGAAATAACTCTGGAGGCAAAACGAGCACTATACAATACAATCTTCATCCCAACGTTGTGCTACCCAACGTTGTAGACCTGGACCCTAGATGCAAGAACAATAAGAAAAATAACCTTTACAGAGATGAAATGTGTTAGACGAATGACAAGAAACAGTCTGAGAGACAAGATCAGAAATGAAGAACTGAGAAAAAAGCTAGGAATAGCCCCGCCATAGAATATATAAGGAAACAACAGATAAAATGGTTTGGCCACGTGACAAGGCAGAAAGAACAAAAAACAACACAACGAGCTTTCAACAAACGTTGTGAGAACACCAGACCCAAGGGTCGACCACGAAAAAGATGGGTCGGTGGAATATTAGAAGCACTAGGAAACATAACAGCAGCAGAGGCGAACAGAAGCGCGAAAGACCACAAATTGTATCTCCCCTCGACGCTGAAAGGCAGATGAGGAAGGAAAGAAGAAGAAGAAGAATGAATGTGTCCGTTAGTTACAAGATTCATCAATGAATATGCAAATTAATAACTAAATCAACCATTACAGGTCAAATAATCTTCTTCAACATGAATAAAGCGAGATTTAACGTAGTAAACTTTAATTGATTACAGAATATGATGTCGGGGAGGGGGCCAGTGATTCTTCTCGCTGTTATTATCTTCTCCAACTCCGTGAGACACGCAGTGTTAAGTTCGGCCGAACAGTAAATGTCATGTTAGATAGAATTGAACCAACGTTTACTGTGTTGTAATGCCAGGGAATTAATTAACCATTATTTTAATGACGCCCCAAAGCCATTTCTTAAATTTGAGTTTTGTATTTATGTGTCTTTTGTTCTTCTATTTATGTCTCATATGTTCTTGTATTTATGTCTCTTATGTTCTTGTATTTATGTCTCTTATGTTTGTGTGTCTTGTAATTGTGTTTTATGTTTATGTGTATTGTATTAACGTGTATTGTTTAATATAGTATTTATGTTTTTGTGTGTTGTATTAACGTGTATTGTGTTAACGTGTATTGTATTAACGTGTATTGTGTTAACGTGTATTGTATTAACGTGTATTGTATTAACGTGTATTGTATTAATGAGTATTGTATTTATGTGTATTGTATATATGTATTATGTGTGTTATAGTAAAAAAAAAAAGCAAAGTACCCCCGTCACGCCAAGTGGCGTATAGGGAAATATGGTGTTAGTGACCCTATATTATACAGACCTTTAGCACATGATTTTTGGGGTAATGAGGTCGGTATTACGTCCGTGCTGATCTACTTTCCCAGAAACAAATCCGGTACCCATTTAAGGCTGGGTGAACCTGGAAGCCGTCGGTTGGGATCGAAGCCTATCCCTTGTCCTTTGTAATCCAGTTCACTAACCACTGATCTATCGCCGATTAACGTGTATTGTATTAACGTGTATTGTATTAACGTGTATTGTAATAACCTGTATTGTATTAACGTGTATTGTAATAACCTGTAATGTATTAACGTGAATTGTATTAACGTGTGTTGTATTAACGTGTATTATATTAACATGTATTCTATTAACGTGTATTGTATTTATGTATTATGTGTATGGTATTAACGTGTATGGTATTAACGTGTATTGTATTAATGTGTATTGTATTAACGTGTATTGTATTTATGTGTATTGTATTAACGTGTATTGTATTAACGTGTATTCTATTAACGTGTATTGTATTTATGTGTATTGTATTTATGTGTATTGTATTTATGTGTATTGTATTTACGTGTATTGTATTTATGTGTATTGTATTAACGTGTATTGTATTTATGTGTATTGTATTAACGTGTATTGTATTAATGTGTATTGTATTTATGTGTATTGTTTTAACGTGTATTGTATTAACGTGTATTGTATTTATGTATGTATGTGTGTTGTATTAAAATGTATTGTATTTATGTGTATTGTATTAACGTGTATAGTAATTATGTGTTTTGTATGTATGTGACTTGTATTTATGTGTCCTATGTTTATGTCGTGAACTTCCGGTTTCAAAATGTTGGAAGAGTTTGTATTCCATCGATTTCTTCTACTTCTTCTTCTTCCCTTTTTTATCTGTCTTTCAGCGTAATTTGTCAATGATTTGATGTCTTTTTGCTCTTCTATTGTTATATTCAATGTTATATACTTATGTTCTATATATGTTCTATCTTACCTGGATATATTGTACATTTGAGAACTAGAGAATAATGTTTGTGATCCGTCGTTGGAGAAACTGGCAACCGTTGACAGTCCTTGAGGGGTCTTTCTGTGAATAAAAGGATGAGAACCATCGTGACTCTCTCACTCTCTCTCTCACTCTCTTTCACACACACTCTCTCTCATTCTCTCTCTCATTCTCTCTCTCACTCTCCCTCACTCTCTCTCTCTCACTCTCTTTCACTCTCTCTCTCACTCTCTCTCTCTCTCATTCTCTCTCTCACTCTCTTTCACACACTCTCTCTCACTCTCTCTCTCTCACTCTCTCTCTCTCACTCTCTCTCACTCTCTCTCTCACTCTCTTTCACACACACACACTCTCTCTCACTCTCTCTCACTCTCACTCTCTCTCTCTCACTCTCTCTCCCTCTCTCTCATTCTCTCTCTCACTCACTCTCTCACTCTCTCTCACTCTCTCACAATCTCTCGCAATCTCTCCCTCACTCTCTTTCACACACTCTCTCTTCACTCTCTTTCATACACTCTCTCTCACACTCTCTCTCACGCTCTCTCTTACTCTCTCACACTCTCTCACACACACTCTCTCTCACACTCTCTCACACTCTCTCTCACAATCTCTCATACTCTCTCTCTCTCACTCTCTCATACACTCTCACACACCCTCTTTCACACACTCTCTCACACTCTCTTTCACACTCTCTCTCACTCTCTCACACTCTCTCTCACACACTCTCTCTCTCACTCTCTCTCACTCTCTCTCTCACACACTCTCTCACCTATATCACTCTCTCACACTCTCTCTCACACTTTCTTTCACTCTCTCTCTCACCCTCTCACACACTCTCTCTCTCTCTCACACTCTCTCTTACACTCTCTCACACACACACTCTCTCTCTCTCTCTCTTCACTTCATCTTGTACCCGTTCTAGAGGTGTACGCAGCATATATACAATCTTTAAAAAAAATATATCTTTACAGTATTTAACCCATTTAGGGGGTTTGCCGGAAGTACTTATGACTGGAGGTTAAAGGCTGCATGTCCAGTGCCATGAGGTGTTCAGAGCAACGTTTTTATTTCACCTTCGATTAAAATAAAAATAAAAACTGGTATAAACTTACCGCGATTCCAATCCACGTTTTCCTGTTTTGGTGGACCTTCTCTATTATAATCACTGTGTGTAAAATGTACGCCTGTGTCACAGCTGTTTGTTTTCATCTTATATTCACGTTTTAGTTCTAATCTAATTTTGGAAATCAGCTTCTTTCCTTCCCCATTTGCCTTTCAGCGTCGAGGGGAGATATAATTTCATGTCTTTTGCTATTCTGTTCGCCTCTGCTGCTGTTATGTTTCCTAGTACTTCTAATATTCCATCGATCCATCTTTCTCGTGGTCGACCTTGGGTTTGGTATTCTCGCAATGTTTATTGAGGGCTCGTTGTGTTGTGTTTTGATCTTTCTGCCTTGTCACGTGGCAAAACCATTGTATCTGTTGTTTCTTTATATATTCTATGGTGGGAGCTATTCCTAGCTTTTTTCTCAGTTCTTCATTTCTGATCGTATCTCTCAGACTGTTTCCTGTCATTCGTCTGACACATTTCATTTCAGTAGAAGTTATTTTTCTTATTGTTCCTGCATCTATGGTCCAGGACTGGTATTGGTAGCACAACGTTGATTGTATTGTATAGTGCCCGTTTTGCCTCCAGAGTTATTTCCTTGTTGGACAATAGTGGTGATAACTGTCCAATGATTTAACAATCATTATCGTGTGTCCCTAAACTTGCTAGGTATTTGAATCCCTCTACTTGTTGTAGTTGCCTGCCTTCTATATTTTGGAAATGCTACATCGTTAATATATGATGTCCTGGAGGCAAGACGCCTCACAGCAGCAGAGCTGGAAGCTGTCAGCGACTCAAATGATGTTTTGCGTTAGGATCAGTGAGCCAGAACCACCCAAACCTTACTCCACCTCTTCGCAGTGCCTCTAGAAATAGACTAATCTGTCTAATCTGGCCATGCGAGTAGGGATCGAAGAGGGAAGACAACCCGGAACATAAAAATGTTGTGCGGTTGCGTTGTTCCGAAAAGCACAACTATCATAATTTTACTGCAAACCAAAATACAACGACTACACGCCAACTTAACGCCCTGATATGGACGAATGAAGAAGAAAAAGATGATGTACTTAGACTAGTACATACCACTCATTCTTAAAATTAATATTTCACGGAAGTGGTTTCAATTTGTGACATCAAAAATAAGAACTTCAGTTAAAGGAAACATTAATTTTTAGATAATATCTTGCAACAAATGAGCGTCAAAAAAAAGTATCAAAGGATGACAGATCTTAAAGCTTCTTTCCGCGCTTCAACTCCCTGTGGAGCATAGGTCTTCAACAAACACTTTCAGCTCACTATGGAGCATAGGTATTTAACAAACACTTTCAGCTCACTATGGAGCATAGGTATTCAACAAACACTTTCAGCTCACTATGGAGCATAGGTATTCAACAAACACTTTCAGCTCACTATGGAGCATAGGTATTCAACAAACACTTTCAGCTCACTATGGAGCATAGGTATTCAGCAAACACTTTCAGCTCACTATGGAGCATAGGTATTCAGCAAACACTTTCAGCTCACTATGGAGCATAGGTATTCAACAAACACTTTCAGCTCACTATGGAGCATAGGTCTTCAGCAAACACTTTCAGCTCACTATGGAGCATAGGTATTTAACAAACACTTTCAGCTCACTATGGATCATAGGTATTCAACAAACACTGTCAGCTCACTATGGAGCATAGGTCTTCAACAAACACTATCAGCCCACTATGGAGCATAGGTCTTCAACAAACACTTTCAGCTCCCTGTGGAGCATAGGTCTTCAACAAACACTTTCAAATCCCTGTGGAGCATAGGTCTTCAACAAACACTTTCAGCTCCCTGTGGAGCATAGGTCTTCAACAAACACTTTCAGCTCACTATGGAGCATAGGTCTTCAACAAACACTTTCAACTCCCTGTAGAGCATAGGTCTTCAACAAACACTTTCAGTTCACTGTGGAACATAGGTCTTCAACAAACTCTTTCAGCTCCCTGTGGAGCATAGTTCTTCAACAAACACTTTCAGCTCCCTGTAGAGCATAGGTCTTCCATAGACACTTTCCAAACCGTTTTTATTCTTACCATTCTTTTAAGATTATTGCATGTCTTCCCCAGTATCTTCATATCTGCTTCCATCTGTCCTCTCCATTAAAGTTTCTGGTGGTGCAGTATTTTATTTATAACCACGCAAAAAAAAATATATAATTTTTTATCCAGTTTCTTGTATTCACGTTGAATGTATCAAATGTATTTTACTTTTCTGGAAGGGCAAAAATAAGCAAATCAACTAAAGTATCATTGACAAACAACTGTGCTGTGAGTGTACGTGTACGCGCACGTGTGAGCGTATCTCTCTCTCTCTCTCTCTCTCTCTCTCTCTCTCTCTCTGCGATCAAGTCTCAATCAGAGTAGGATTCCAGACTTTCTTCTGAAGTCAGCTGTCTGTTTAAGCGATTCGATTGCCCCATATAATAGTCTGATAGATCCATTCTGATTGGGTCGCCTGTGACCCAATGCATTCGATTTCTGCCAGCATTTTATTATATACTAAATTTCCATTTTATACGTTTGAGCGTATAGTTTGTTTTAATGATTAAAAACAGAGTTTGGATAATTTCCTTCACTTACGTGTTTATGGTCACCTCCTGCCAGAGAGTTGCTTTGAAAGTACACGTCACTTCCGCTGGTAGGTAGATACTGAACTCGGACAAGGCTGCCGTCATGACTGAAAAAAAGTGCGGGAAGATTTAAAGATAGTAATAATATTTGAGTTGATAATTTTGTGAACAGATGAATATGGAAACCACAGACCAATATTGCGTTGATATGTTTGTTAAGTGGATAAGAATTGGTTGAATTAGATAGTAATTATGATAAGAAATGGTTGAGTTAGATAGTAATTATGATAAGAAATGGTTGAATTAGATAGTAATTATGATAAGAAATGGTTGAATTAGATAGTAATTATGATAATAAATGGTTGAATTAAATAGTAATTATGATAATAAATGGTTGAATTAAATAGTAATTATGATAAGAAATGGTTGAATTAGATAGTAATTATGAAAAGATAAAATTTTAAAAAATATAGTTTCCGCATAACATCTTCATGTAGACTTGTAGCAACGTTTTTATGATTATAACTAAATTTCCATTTTGGTATTAAAGCAAACAACCGTGCTCTAAACGTCACGTGGTGTGACGGGGCTTTCTACTTTTTTACTTTACTTTTCCGGTCATCAGTCAAATAGTATAAGCACTTGCCTAACGGTATAAACACAAAAATGTGTGAGTACAGGAAATAGAGGAAGTGTGTGTTATTGATAAGATGCGTTTGTTATAACAGAAATGCATATAGTGAGGCGGTATGTGATTGAGAACTAACGTGTTTATCACTCTCATTATTAGGAGATCAAGATGGCGACCAAGATGGCGGTTGTTTTATTTTCGGAGTGTAGTATATGTGATTAAAGTGATTGAATATAGTGTTTCCAATGGATTATAACTTTTAAAAAGTTGTGTAAAGTTTTCTATCAAAGAGGAGGATAAGACCCGATAAGTACTTTTTTTATGTAAACAGCTAAAGATTTATAATGAAGATGCAACAAAGCTTATCAAATCATTGGACAGTTATCACCACTATTGTCCAAAAAGAAAATAACTCTAGAGGCAAAACGAGCACTATACAATACAATCTTCATCCCAACGTTGTGCTACCAATGCCAGACCTGGACCCTAGATGCAAGAACAATCAGAAAAATAACCTCTACTGAGATGAAATGTGTTAGAAGAATGACAGGAAACAGTCTGAGAGATAAGATCAGAAATGAAGAACTGAGAAAAAATCTTGGAATAGCCCCCGCCATAGAATATATAAGGAAGAAACAGATAAAATGGTTTGGCCACGTAACAAGGCAGAAAGAGTAAACCTCAACACAACGAGCATTCAACAAACGTGAGAACACCAGACCCAAGTGTCGACCACGAAAAAGATGGATCGATGGAGTATTAGAAGCACTAGGAAACATAACAGCAGCAGAGGCGAACAGAAGAGCAAAAGACCGCAAATTGTATCTCCCCTCGACGCTGAAAGGCAGATGAGGAAGGAAAGAAGAAGAAGAAGATTATTTCATTACACGTGTATATACTAACTGGAGAGAACGAGCTGGGTGATCAGCGGTCCCAATGGGAGGGTTAGAGGCTCACAGCAGGTCAAGACCTGACCATTACCCAGAGGGGACTCCCAGAAACAGTCGGTGTAGAAAAGACTAGTGAGGTGAAATTAGCTGTAGCCTTGGCAAGACATGTTGATATAGAAGACCTAGCATTGCAGTAGCCTTCGCAAGACCTGTTGATATAGAAGACCTGTTGATATAGAAGACCTATATTTACAGTAGCCTTCGCAAGACCTGTTGATATAAAAGACCTGGCATAACAGTAGATTCGCAAGACCTGTTGATATAGAAGACCTAGCATTACAGTAGCTTAGCAAGACCTGTTGATATAGAAGACCTAGCATTACAGTAGCTTAGCAAGAACTGTTGATATAGAATACCCAGCATTACAGTAGCTTAGCAAAATCTATTGATATAGAAGACCTAGTTTTACAGTAGCTTAGCAAGAACTGTTGATATAGAAGACCTAGTATGACAGTAGTAGCTCTAAGATGGACTCATTCCAACTTCTTAAGCAGAACATGGAAAATCAAGAAAGTATGAGCAATCGCCACATCTATATCTACGGTACACGAGGAAACTGGTTCGGAACATTTTCATTGCATTCGGGCGCCATCATCATCATCATCAACATCATCATCATTACATTTACATGTTTCAGCAAAGAGAGTTTCGGAACACACACGTATTGGAGAGTTGACTTACAAGTAAAATCCAGAGTTGATTGGGTTGAGTCTTGAGAGGCTGCTGTGTCCGTTGTTTCTTCATTTATAACTGCGTGGAACGATGGTGTCCTTTTGGTGGTCAATGGAGGGCCTTTAGAAGGTGGAGCTGGTTCAGATAGTGTGTCTGTTGATGGTAGTGCGGTTGTGTCTAGTTGTGCTTCTGTTGTTATGGGTGGTTTTTCTGTTAGCGTTTCTGTTGTTGGTGCTGGATCAGACGGTGGCGGTTGTGTTGTTGTTAATACTGTTGTTGGAGGCTCTGATATTGGTGGTGGTTGTGTTGTTGTTGCAGGCTCTGTTGTTGAAGATTCGGTTGTTGTTGATGATTGTGTTGTCGGAGAATCTGATAATGGAGGCACTGTTGTTGGTGGTGGTTCTGCTGTTGTTGGTGATTGTGTTGTTGGAAGTTCTATTATTGGAGGCACTGTTGTTGGTTGTGTTGTCGGAGGCTCTGTTAATAGAAGCACTGTCGTTGGTGGTGATTGTGTCGTTGGAGGTTCTGTTGTTGTTGTTGTTTGTGTTATCGATGGCTCTGTTAATGGAGGCACTGTCGTTGGTGGTGGCTGTGTTGTTGGGGGCGTTGTTATTGTAGGTTCGGTTGTTGTTGATGATTGCGTTGTTGGAGGTTCTGTTGTTGTTGGCTGTGTTGTCGGTGGCTCTGTTGTTGAAGGTACAGTTGTTGGTTGTGGTTGTGTTGTTGGAGGTTCTGTTACTGTAGGCTCTGTTGTTGGTGGTGGTTTTGTTGTTGAAGGTTCTGTTACTGTAGGCTCTGTTGTTGGTGGTGGTTTTGTTGTTGGAGGTTCTGTTACTGTAGGCTCTGTTGTTGGTGGTGGTTTTGTTGTTGAAGGTTCTGTTACTGTAGGCTCCGTTGTTTGTGGTGGTTTTGTTGTTGAAGGTTCTGTTACTGTAGGCTCTGTTGTTGGTGGTGGTTTTGTTGTTGAAGGTTCTGTTACTGTAGGCTCTGTTGTTGGTGGTGGTTTTGTTGCTGGAGGTTCTGTTACTGTAGGCTCTGTTGTTGGTAGTAGTTTTGTTGTTGGAGGTTCTGTTACTGTAGGCTCTGTTGTTGGTGGTGGTTTTGTTGTTGGAGGTTCTGTTACCGTTAGTATTTGTGTTGTTCGAAGTTCTGTTGTTGTTGGTGGGGGATGTAATGTTGGAGCATCGGTTGTTGCTGGTTGTGTTGTTGGAAACTCTGTTGTTGCTGGTGTTGTTCTTGGGGGCTCTGTTGTTGCTGGTGTTGTTGTTGGTGGCTCTGTTGTTGCTGGTTTTATTGTTGAAGGCTCTGTTGTTGGAGGTTCTGTGGTTTGTGTTTGCGTTGTTGGAGATTCTATTGGTAGCTGTTGCGCTTTTGGAGGTTCTATTGTTATTGGAGACGTTTCTGTTGTTGTCGATGGATCAGATATTGTTTGTAGTTCTGTTGTTGGTGGAAGCGCTTTTGTTGTTGGTGATTGTGTTTGTATTGTCGTTTCCTCTGTCATTGATAACACCTCTGTTGTGACTGGCAGCTCTTTTGCTTGTTGTGGCTTCACTATACTGACATTTCTAGCTGGTGCGGTTAATGTTGTATCAATGGATTCTACTACGTCAGAGGTAGTAACATCAAATGTCGGAGTGAAATTTGTAGATTTCCCTGAATCGGTTATTTTTGAAACATTTGAAGTAGTTGTTGTAGCTGTTGTTGTTGTAGTTTTTGTTGTAGTTGTTGTTCTATCCAGAATGTCTGATGAAGATCCTGGAGGCGGTGACAACCTCTCATCTGACCCTTTAATGCCAGAATTTTCAGCATTTTCTGCGGGACTCTGTGAAACTGAGAAAATACAACAAACTTTTAAGAAAATAATATTTTAACACGTTAATAGATAAAAGAAAATCTGGCTGCATTTAGGTGCCCAATATCTTTCAGCGTGTGGATTGATTATTACAGCAGCTCGCTGTTTAGTCACACACCTTTTACTAGTTTGTTGAGCATCTTTCCTAACTCGAGCCAAGCTTGATTTAATATAGGCCAACCTCGATTGTAGATTCATGTTAATCGTCGAGCTCCTCAGCAAAAAGGATCCATGCCATCACTCACTGCAGTTTATTATCGATCCTTTAGTTGTCATGCCCATTTACTCCTTTCAAAAATATAAACTTTACGGTTCTCATCATCATCATCATCATCATCATTGAGTGACGTCTCCGCATTGAAGGTTGGCTACCATGGAGCGCCATTCCACTCTGTCTCTTGCTTTGATGGTGCAGATTGTCATAGGTTGACTTGTCCATCTTTTGATGTTACTCGTCCATATTAGTCTTTGTCTGCCTCTGCCTCTTTTACTTTGTATTTTTCCTTCCAAGAATACTTTTATTAGGCTGCTGTGTCTTTTAACATGACCCAAAAATCCCATTTGTCTTGTTTGGATTGTGTTTAGTTGTTCTCTTTTCATTTTTAGTTTTTTTTAAGACTTCATCGTTTGTTTTCCTTTCTTTTCATCAAATTCTACCCATTCTTCTATAAATCCACATTTCAAAGGCTTAAATTTGATGGGGTTTATTTTGTATAATGCCTAGAGTTTCTGCACCATAGATGAATACTGAGAATATTTTGCTTTTTTAGTTTTAGCCCTGGTGTTATTTGTTTTGATGTTAGTATATTTTTCATGGCATTAAAATTACTTTATGCCATTCCTATTCTTTTGTTTATTTCAGTTTTACATTTTCCATCACTGGTTATAGTATGTCCAAAGTGGTTGTAGCTCTGAATTGTTTCCAGGTCTATTCCTTTAACTTTGATATCTACTTGTAGGTTTTGAGCATTATCTTTGTTTATGACCATAGTTTTAGCCTTTTATATATTAATATCTAATCCATATATTGTGCTTGTCATGTTTATTTCATTAAGTAATTGTTGTAGATCTCTAGGATATTCTGATAATAATACAATATAATTAATGATAAATTCAATAACCTAAGGTATGTTGATGATACTTTATTAGAACAGAAAATTATATTGTTTATATATATATTATTACCATTTTAATTTTCCTATAATTTTCTTTTTGTCATATATTATTACTGCTTATTTTTATTATTATTAAAATGAAGGTACAAAGTGCTAACATGTGCACCTACATTTCGAAGTAGCCATGAAAGCAATGGTCACGATACCCGCGGCGATCAGCATAAGACAGATGCAGATAATGATGATCAAACATCTCTTAGATAACGCCATGTCTTTACTGCGCCTCTTCCTAGCGGATCTGGAACTGAAGGCGGCTTCCACCGGATCAGATGAACCAGTTGGAGAAATCGTCTGTTGCTGCTCGAAATATTGCGGCCCCTGACAATAAGAGACACGAATAGGAGTTCAGGCAAGATGTTAATTTGGGAAGTTAATTTATTTTCCCTTTTTAGTAACGGATTTTTCTTTCAGGAAACACACAGATTGCATCACTCATTCACTATATATGCAATGTCCTCTTATTCCCAGAGAATATCTTTATTTTACAAATTAATTAATTATTTTTTTTTCTTTATTATTGGGTTACCAAACAAATTCGATTAGCATTTCCGACTACTTCGACATATGAAATGACACTTGAAAGCTTCCACAAACTTGACACTCTCCAAATAGATATTTGGCAATGTGCAGTTTAGTTTAGTCCACAGGTTATTCCCACTGCACATCAGGCAATTCCATAGGTGATCAGGTCTTCTTCCAAGTATATCCCTCAACATGTAGCGATCTACGACACAGGTGTTGTGTTGTTGGTTGATAAGTCTTTTTAAGTTCCGGCGCAACGTTCTCGACTAACATTTACCACATAGAACAATACTCTCACCTAACATTTACCACATAGACCAATACTCTCACCTAACATTTACCACATAGACCAATACTCTCACCTAAGATTTACCACATAGACCAACGCTCTCGACTAACATTTACCACATAGACCAATACTCTCACCTAGCTTTTACCACATAGACCAACGCTCTCGACTAACATTTATCACATAGACCTACGCTCTCGACTAACATTTACCACATAGACCAATACTCTCACCTAACATTTACCACATAGACCAATACTCTCACCTAACATTTACCACATAGACCAATACTCTCACCTAACATTTACCACATAGACCAATACTCTCACCTAACATTTACCACATAGACCAATACTCTCACCTAACATTTACCACATAGACCAATACTCTCACCTAACATTTACCACATAGACCAACACTCTCACCTAACATTTACCACATAGACCAATACTCTCACCTAACATTTACCACATAGACCAACGCTCCCGCCTAACATTTACCACATAGATCAACGCTCCCGCCTAACATTTACCACATAGACCAACGCTCTCGACTAACATTTACCACATAGACCAACGCTCCCGCCTCACATTTACTACACAGACCAACGCTCCCGCCTCACATTTACTACACAGACCAACGCTCCCGCCTCACATTTACTACACAGACCAACGCTCCCGCCTCACATTTACCACAGAGATCATATTCTTGACGTCTGTTCATGGTTATGGATTCAAGGCCATTGTGAAAACTACATTAAACGACCTCACAATCGAAATTCGCCACTTTGGATTATTTGAATCACTAATAATTAATGATTTGTATTATTTTCCACAAAATAATGTTAATAAAGTAGATGATTCTTGGCACATTTTTCCTCTTGTGGAGATACAACTCCAACATTATCCTTACCTGTATCTCTCTGAAGCGATGATTTGCTGTAAATAGAAACTAAACATTCTTGTCTAATCCATGTTTACACAAAACTTAATTGCCTAACGTGACTTTACGGATTTCCATAACTAAGCGTCGAAGTTTGACAACAATCAAGAAAGGGGGAACAAAGGTCAAGGTAAAGTGCAAGACTTGAATCGTCGTCACAGCACGCGAGTTTTCACCCATATGTGCTCGATCGCGTATCAAGAAGTGTTCGGAGATTTCTGGATAGTGTCGCTTCAAGCATCGAAAATCACGATGCGAGGCGGCATTCCTCACCTTCCCAGAGTAATACCCTGGTACCCATTTCTGCCAGCGGCAGAACGAGTACAACTCACACTGCTTCCAGCGGGAATCGAACACGGGTTGTCCGAACGTCGGTAGCCCGGTCGAGTGGTTTTCCCAACTAGGGAAAAATATAGGACATAATAGGGACATAGTATAGTCA
Source organism: Megaustenia siamemsis (assembly GCA_032433765.1). Classification (NCBI taxonomy): domain Eukaryota; kingdom Metazoa; phylum Mollusca; class Gastropoda; order Stylommatophora; family Ariophantidae; genus Megaustenia; species Megaustenia siamemsis. The sequence continues at coordinate 12,592,885 of JAVIAB010000108.1, forward strand.
CATCACTGACCTCATATGTGATATGATCATAAATATAACGATTGTATTTTCCGAAAAAAAAAAAAACATCTGTGGTCAGACATGACACAAAGACTACTAAAAGTAATATTGGAAGAGAAAATACAGGGTAATAGAGACAGAGGCAGACCAAGACTAACATGGACGAGTAGCATCAAAAGATGGAAAAGACAGCGCGAGAGAGAGAGAGAGAGAGAGAGAGAGAGAGAGAGAGAGTGAGAGAGAACAAAGAAAACATAAATATTAGTTCAGGTTTACATCAGATTTGATCACCTAAGGATGACCTTACAACTATTTCCATATGTATACTTCCTTCTGACCTTCACCGTAACTTCAGCCTTTCCTATTTAATGTGGTTATTCCCATGTCGAAATCTGACCCTGCCAGTAAACTAGTTATTAACTTGCACACATACTGTACATTGTTTCTAAGATATTAACACACTGTAACGTGTGTTTTATTTATTTCTCTCACGTTCATTTGTTCTGTAATTTCATCCCACATAAAAAAACGTGTACTGTGACTTGCTCAATAATAAAAGCACATGTTTTATGACTTACACCCAACACACCCTTTTATGACTTAAAAACACATGTTTTATGACTTCCACACAACACACCATTTTATTACTTAAAAATACGTATTTTATTACTTACACCCAAAACATACTCTTATGGCTTAAAAACACATGTTTTATGACTTAACCAAACACACCCTCTTATAGCTTAAAAACACATGTTTTATGACTTGCACCAAACACACCCGTTTTATGACTTAAAAGCAAATGCTAATAGAAGTTTTATTATTACTATTTACACACATACATACATCTTTCTTAAAACTTACACAAACACGTGACATTTATTTCTTATGATTTGCATACATCGAGCAGATGACTTATGGGATACATGTCCTTTTTTTCGTATTTTCAGTCGAACTAGAAGCAGACTGCTGTCAATCTTAGTAGGAGAGAACATGAAAAGAGGGGAAAAAATGTATGGGTACAGTTTTACAGCAATAGAAGATGATACCAAAGCGTTACACAGTTTCGGCTCAGAAATGTATTCCTCAGCAACACAGACATAACATCATCAAGTACCATGCCTGCTGGCGTAGGTGATCATGTTCTCCACAATTTTCGATCTCGATAGTTATTTGTCATTTCTGTTGATCTCCTGCCGGACCATTCTCTTAAGCTGTCTAGTATCTTTTCTCTTTGCTTCCCTCTATCTCTTCGTCCCCTCAATTTTCCCAGTTGTCACAATATGTTTCAACTGTACCCTTCTCATTACATGACCAAAAAAATGATGATTGTTTCTTCCTAATATTGGAAATTATCACAATAGACATAACACAGACATAACACAGACATAACACAGGCATAGCACAGACATAACACAGACATAACACACATAACACAGGCATAACACAGACATAACACAGACATAACAAATAAACATAAATTAAGATTTAACCACAGTATAGTCCTCTTCTTCTTCTACCTTTCAGCTCCCTGTGGAGCATACATCTTCAACAAACACTTTCCAAGACGTTTATTCTTTTCATTGATTTGTCCATGTTTGTTACTTTTTTTCGGCTTATTTTTTTTTTACAGTACAGGATAGCCAGTCCCATGCCCAACTCTCCATAGTCGCCTCTTACATATATGCCTGGTAGGGAACAGCGCCACTATTCTTTACTCTCCTTTCGGGCCCCGGCAGCGCACGGGTGAACCACAGCATAATAAGAATAAATAAATAAGCGGCAAAAGGAGAGGGTATTTGCGTCACCCTTCAAAATGATCGACAGTGACTAATTGTGGGAAGGTTTAAAAGCGAGACAGACAAAGCCTTCATTTCACCGTAGGGTGATTATATAATTAGACGCTATTAAAGCTCAGACGCTATTTCAGTGATTAGTTTTTCTCATTTTTATTGTGTCACTTTTTCTAATGGCAGGTTGAGCAATAAATAACATGAATCCGGCAAAATTGTGTTATAGGGTCTCATTTCTTTTTTCTTACGTTTTATTTGTTCTCTAATTTTGACTTGTATTGTGACATTTCTTTGGTTCATACTCCTTCATGTCTTAAAACATAATGGACGTGTGGTATGACGTGTATTACCTGTGTTATGACATGTGCACACTTAATACAATTTACATCTGAATTTTGCACTGCCTGATTTCTCAATGTAAACCACATAGAGTGTTCTGCAGTTTGATATAAATATAACGACATACGAACTATACAAATAACGACATACATAACCATAATCATAACGATATACATAACTATAAACATAACGATATCATCACCATCATCAAGTACCGGGCCTACTGGCGTAGGTGATCATGTCTCTCCTCAACTTTCGATCTCGACAGTTCTTTATTATTTCTGTTGTTGACCTTCTGCCAAGCCATTCTGTTAGCTGTCTGGCATTTTCTCTCTTTGCTTCCCTCTATCTCTTCGTCCCTCAATTTTCCCAGTTATTATAATATATTCCAGTTGTTCTCTTCTCATTACGTGGCCAAAAAATGATGATTGTTTCTTCCTAATATTGGAAATTAGCTCTCTTTTTGCTTTGACCTATTTCATAACATTTTCATTACTCTTCTTAGCTGTCCATGGTATTCTCAACATTCTTCTGTAAAACCACCTTTCTACAGACTCCAGTGATTTTCTTGTCTGTTGTCCTATTGTCCATGATTCACATCCGTATGTTAAGACTGGCTCTACATAACATTTAAGAACTCTTTTTCTTGTTTCTATTATCAAAAATGGATTGCATAGTATCTTTCTCATTTTCTGGAAAACTGCTTTTGCCTGAGCCATTCTGCATCTCACCTCTTTTGTACATCTTCCGTCTGAGGTTAACAAAGTCCCCAAATATTTAAATTCATAACGATATAGAGAACTATAAACATAACGACATACATAACTATAAACATAACGACACATAACATAAACATAACGACATACATAACTATAAACATAATGACATACATAATTATAAACATAACAACATATATAACTATAAATATAACGACATACAGAACTATAAATATAACGACTTACAGAAATATAATCATAGCGACATACATAACTATCAACATAACGACATACAGAACTATAAATATAACGACTTACAGAAATATAATCATAACGACATACATAACTATCAACATAACTATATACACAGCTATAAACGTAACGACATACATAACAACAAACATAACGATACATAACATAAACATAACTATATACATACTATAAACATAACAACATACATAACATAAACATAATGACATACATAACTATAAATATAACAACATATATAACTATAAATATAACGACATACATAATGACATACATAACTATAATCATAACGACATACAGAATTATAATTATAACGACATACATAATGACATACAGAACTATAATCATAACGACATACATAACTATAATCATAATGACATATAGAACCATAATCATAACGACATACAGAACTATAACCATAACGATATACAGAACTATAATCATAACGACATACAGAACTATAATCACAATGACATATAGAACTATAATCGTAACGACATACAGAACTATAATCATAACGACATACAGAACTATAATCATAAGGACATACAGAACTATAATTATAACGACATACAGAACTATAATCATAACGACATACAGAACTATAATCATAACGACATACAGAACTATAATCATAACGACATACAGAACTATAATCATAACGACATACAGAACTATAATCATAACGACATACAGAACTATAATCATAACGACATACAGAACTATAATCATAACGACATACAGAACTATAATCATAACGACATACAGAACTATAATCATAACGACATACATAACGACATACAGAACTATAATCATAACGACATACAGAACTATAATCTTACTGAATGACGAATTCCACGATCTACATCAGACTCGACAACGTCTGAAGCTATGTTGACCAGCCCGTAATAAGGATACCAGTTGTGGTATCCTGGATCATATGGGTCGTATGTTGGATAAACATGCAGCGGTTCTGGGATATCGTTACTGTAGCTCTTCCGGTTCTTGGCTCCAGATCGCATGGTACTCTGTACATGAAAATTTGCATTGGATTATTGGATCTTTTTCTTGACAATCAACACCCACGTGACCTGACTACACACATCCCAGCTTGTGCAGGGATTGCTGCCTCAGAGTGGGACACTAGTCAGTGCCAATTACAAAGGAGAGGAACAACTAAAACAATATGAAGTTTTGATCGCTCGCGATATGCAACGTAATCCGAATGCGGCACAAAGATGACCATCTTTAGTTTTACTAAGGCTTGCAGGCTGAGAGGGAAATTTCTGAATCGCTCAACGTTTGTGACGTCTTCAGGTAAGCGAACGTTGTACGGCTGACGTAATTTTACCCAGAACTGCCCCTAATCGCAAAGATGAAAACGTCACAAACGTTTGGTGATTCCTTTCATACCCCGGCTTTATTAACATTATAGATGGCTGTGGACACAGTTCGTGACGTTTATTGTGCAATCATCATCGTCATTGAGTGCCGTCTCCGCATCGAAGGTTGACTACCATGGCTTCTCCAAGAATTCCTTGATCTTCCTGCGCCATTCCATTCTGTCTCTTGCTTTGATGGTGCAGATTGTCATAGGTTGACTTGTCCATCTTTTGATGTTATTCTTCCATGTTAGTCTTGGTCTGCCTCTGCCTCTTTTGCCTTGTATTTTCCCTTCCAATATTACTTTTATTAGGCTGTTGTGTCTTTTAACATGCCCCAAAAAGTGCATTTGTCTTGTTCTAATTATGTTTAGTAGTTCTCTTTTCATTTTTAGTTGTTTTAAAACTTCATCGTTTGTTTTCTTTTTTTTCCATCCAATTCTACCTATTCTTCTATAAATCCACATTTCAAAGGCTTCAATTTTCTGTTCTGTTTTCTTGTCTAATGTCCATGTTTCTGAACCATACAGGAATATTGAGAAGATGTAGCATTTTGCTATTCTTAGTTTTAGCACTGTTGTTATTTGTTTTGATGTTAGTATTTTTTCCATGGCATTAAAATTACTTTTTGCCATACCTATTCTTTTGTTTATTTCAGTTGTACATTTTCATCACTGGTCCCAGGTAGTTGTAGTTCTGAACTGTCTCCAGGTCTATTCTGCAATATTGTAGAGTAAGAGAGTTTTGTTTTTAACTTTTGCTGTTTGGAACACGCGTGCTACACATACCAGACCAGGACGCTAGACTCAAGAAAGATAAGGTAAATAACTAAAATAAACATGAAATGTGTTAGAAGCATGGCAGGAAACAGCCTGAGAAATAAGATCAGAAATGAAGAACTGAGAAAAAGGTTAGGAATAATTTCTGTCAGAGAATATGTTAAGAAACAACAGATAAAATAGTTTGGCTACGTGATGAGACAGAAAGACCAAAACACAACGCAACGAGTTTTTAGTAAACATTTACGAGAACACCAGACTCAAGGACCCACCATGAAAAAGATAGATTGACGGAATATTAGAAACACTAGGAATCATAACAACAAGAAAAGCCAAAAAAGAGCAAAGAAATGGAAATTAGATCTCCCCTCGACGTTTAAAGGCTAGTGGAGAAGTAAAAAGGAAAAAGACTGTATGTGTCAGTTCAACGCAGAGTTTCCCAAATCTGGAGCATACTACTGCTTCTATTGTTTTCCGCAATGATAACATTGATCTCCTCGTTATTGATTACAGAACCGAAATCACTGCACTCATGGTAGCACTGAAGGTGCCCAGACATTTTCAACATTTGCTGAAGAACTGCATTTGATAATGTCACCACGACCTTGTTGATATCACTTAAGTCTCGTGATACTGGATTTATCGTTCGTGCTGGGATTTGCCTGATATTCCTTCTCTGTCCAAACATAAAATCATCATTATCGTAAGGTCTTTGCACCAGCTTCCATACCGCCATGCACGTATGGCTTGTCATGAAAATATGGAACACATACTAAAGGACCATCTCACATATAATCAGCTAAAAATTATGCACCGTCCAACAGAACCAACATTATAGTCAAACTCATCTCTATTGGGCTAAATAGTCAAACGCAGTATATCATCATCATATACGGCCCCTTGTGGTCGTAACTGTATCACCTGTGCCTATGTGCTCCCTACTGACTCGGTCTTGTTCCCTAATGGACGATTCGAGATCAAGCATAGCTTCACTGTGTGTCCCGCAACATCATTTATGCCATCATATGCCAACGATGCCACATGACCTATATTGGTGAGTCTGGGAGAAGATTAGCGGAAAGATTTTGTGAACATCTACGTGATGTCCAACAGAATACTGGTACTCCGGTGTCTTCCCACTTCAACTCCCTGATCAAAAGGGCAAAGACGACATCCGTGTCACTGGTATTGTCCTTTGTCACTCTGGCGACCGCAGCCGCTATACTTTGGAAAATCGCCTCATAGTCCAGTATGGTTCGCTGACCCCACGAGGTATGAATGTATCACACTCATACACATAGTTTCCTTTTGGCTGCTCCTTCCCTTTTGCATAGCCTTCTCTACTGCACATATTTGGGTTCTTTGGTCTACTTACTATGCCATGCTATTTATAGTTCTCCTTCTCGAGTCCCTAATGAGACACTTTGGTGTTCTCCTCTGTACCTTTTTTCTGTGCTCCTTACCCCTTATTTGTTTTTATTGTACCCCACACTCGGACATCTCATTCTTGCTGCCTTTTGAGCACCTGTTGGTCTGCTGTTCTTTTCTTTCTCCTTTGTGTTTGCACACTGACCCCTGTGTGAACTCCTCTGGTTCTGTGTGCATTTGCGCACATTTCTGTACGTTCACTACAGCCGCACTTGGTTGCTATTTCCTTTTCGTTTTGACCTATGTTTACACTCAGGATAGATAATTTTGTTTTCTTTAACACATTTCGATTGTTTTTGTTTTGGTTGTTTCGTTATTAGTTTTGAGTGTGTGTTTTTTTGTTTGTTCCCGCTGAAGGCCTATTGGGCCGAAACGTCGTTTAGTCTGTGTCATCCACTTATCACGTAAAGCTTCTTACATACCATTTTTTTCTATTATTTTATTTTTCTTATATCATCATCATCAGGTACCATGCCTGCTGGCGTAGGTGATCATGTATCTCCACAACTTTCGATCTCGATATTTATTTATCATTTCTGTTGTTTATGCTGCTGCCTTGCAGGAAGATTGGGGACAATCAAAGGCTAAGGAAAGCAAACCTGAATAAAATGCTGGCTGAAATTGAATGCACTGGGCCACTGGCACAGAACACAGTGCAACGTTTTAACAGGTATTCAATCAGAATGGATCCTGAGAAGAGCAATGTTGTCCACACCCACCTCCCTGAAAGAGAAACTATATGGGGCAATCGAAACGCTTAAACAGACAGCTGACTTCATAAGAGAGTCTGGAATCCTACTCTGATTGAGTCTTGATTGCAGAGAGAGAGAGAGAGAGAGATTTCTGTTGTTGACCTTCTGTCAAACATTCTCTTAAGCTGATTCGTATCTTTTCCCATTGCTTCCCTCTATCTCTTCGTCCCTCAATTTTCCCTGTTGTCACAATATATTCAGCTGCTCCCTTCTCATTCATCATCATTGAGTGCCGTCTCCGCAACGAAGGTTGGCTACCATGGAGCGCCATTTTGCTCTATCTCTTGCTTTGATGGTGCAGGTTGTCATCGGTTGATTTGTCCATCTTTTGATGTTACTCGTCCATGTTAATCTTGGTCTGCCTCTGCCTCTTTTACCTTGTATTTTCCCCTCCAGGATCACTTTCAGTAGGCTGTTGTGTCTTTTAACATGGCCTAAGAATCGCATTTGTCTTGTTCTAATTGTGTTCAGAAGTTCTCTTTTCATTTTTAGTTGTTTTAAGACTTTGTCATTTGTTTTCTTTTCCTTCCATCCAATTCTACCTATTCTTCTATATATCCACATTTCAAAGGCTTCAATTCTCTGTTCTGTTTTCTTGTCTAATGTCCATGTTTCAGCACCATATAGGAATATTGAGAAGATGTAACATTTTGCTATTCTTAGTTTTAGCTCTGGTGTTATTTGTTTTGATGTTAGTATGTCCTTCATGACATTAAAATTACTTTTTGCCATTCCTATTCTTTTGTTTATTTCAGTTGTACATTTTCCATCACTGGTTATAGTATGTCCAAGGTAGTTGTAGTTCTGAACTGTCTCCAGGTCTATTCCTTCAACTTTGATATCCACTTGTGGGTTTTGAGTATTTTCTTTGTTTATGATCATAGTTTTAGTCTTTTTGATATTCATATCTAGTCCATATTTTTTGCTTGTCGTGTTTATTTCATTAAGTAATTGTTGTAGGTCTTTAGGATTTTCTGCTAGTAGTACAGTATCGTCAGCATATCTTAGGTTATTGATTATCTTTCCATTAATTTGTAGGCCTGGCATCTCTATGATGTTTTTAAAGATTTGCTCAGTGTATAGATTGAAAAAGCTTGGTGATAGGATGCATCCTTGTCTTACTCCTCTTTTTATATCAATGGGTGTAGAGAACTCTTTGTTATGTTTTATTATTGCTGTTTGCTCCCAGTATAGATTGCATATTAGTCGTATATCCATGTCATCTAGATGTATCTCTTTTAGGCATTTTATAAGTTGTTTGTGGTGTACTCTATCAAAAGCTTTGGTGTAGTCTATGAAGCAGGCATATATTGGTTTGTTTACTTCTGTGTATTTTTCGATTAATGTTCTCATGCAGAATATGGCTTCTTTTGTCCCGCTATTTTTCCTAAATCCAAATTGCTGCTCATCTAATTCAGTATTGATTTTATTCTGAATCCTTCCTTGTATAACTTTTAGCAAGATTTTTGTAACATGGCTCATTAGGCTTATTGTTCTAAAGTCACTGCATTCAACTGCACCATTCTTTTTAGGCAATGCTATGAAAGTTGATGTTTTTAGTTCATTTGGTATGTATCCTGTGTGGTATATGTCGTTGCATATGTTTGTAATCACTTCAATGCCAAAATCTTCAAGTGCCTGTATCATCTCTATCTGTATGCTTTCAGGTCCTGCTGCTTTTCCCCTTTTCATTGTTTTTATAGCTTTTTCCACCCTTCTCATTACATGGCCAAAAAATGATGATTGTTTCTTCCTAATATTGGAAATTAGCTCTCTTTTTGCTTTGGCCTCTTTCAGAACGTTTTCATTACTCTTCTTAGCTGTCCATAGTATTCTCAACATTCTTCTGTAAAACCACATTTCTACAGACTCCAGTGATTTTCTTGTTAATTGTCCTAATGTCCATGATTCACATCCATATGTTACGACTGACTCTACATAACATCTAAAAACTCATTTTCTTGTTTTCATTGTCAAAAATGGACTGCACAGTATCTTCCTCGATTTTTTGGAAAACTGCTTTTGCCTGAGCCATTCTGCATCTCACCTGTGTTGCACATCTACCATCTGAGGTTAACATTGTTCTCATATATATAAATTCATTTACCTGTTTTAATATTTTTCCACGTTTCTTTACTGTGCGTTGCGGTGATGTATGGTCATCCACTGGATGAATGAAAATATGAATCCTCATCACACGTTTAGGTGCAAACGAGATATGTAAAATGAACATAGCTTGGTATAAAGCAGCTAAACCTGCTGAGAGACGAGACAAACTACGACGTTTCGGCAGAAGCCTTCATCGGGTATATAACAACAGATATTAATACAAAAATAGACACGAAAGGCAAGATGTAAATTATGTAGAGTAGAGAAGATCACACGATAATGCTGTCTACGTAGTAGGGCAAAAATAAGAGGACTCGTTATAGTTTTATTTGGCTTTTTTTTTTTTTTTTTTTTTTTTGCGTTCGCCAGCTTTCACATCTGGCGAAGTCCCTAGAGACTAGGAACTGAATTTTGCGTGTTAATCCGTTTTTCCCTGACAACTGTGTGTATAGGGCGTCCCTTGCCGCACAGGCAGATAACTCCGTCTTCGAAGGTACTTATATTCCTCCGTCGTTGAGTAATTGACGTTTCAAACAGGGCCTCGCTGTTGAGTTGCTAGAAAAATCGCAAATAAAAATCCCAACTGCAGAGGCAGGATTTGAACTCACAACCTCTCTGTCTCGAGACCGCCGTCTTGCCTAGAGACCAAGCAGTCCCCATTTATAGGTGTAAACAAATATATACAAGATTTATAGAAATTAGCAGCGTAGACCCATGTTGGGTAGCAATTGTATTTCCACTATTGCTGGTTTTAGAGAAACGTATAAAATAAAATAGAAAATTAATATCGGCGTTACCCTCTTGTTTTGTTGGTGACTAAAGTGATTTTCTCGCTTCTTGATATCACGTTCCCATCAATACTTCTGACGAGTTACATTACTGCCTCACTACTTTTACAGTTAAAAATAGTTCCAGCTACAATAGTGACAGTTGTAGAAATAGTTACAGCGACAAATATTGACAGTTGTAGAAATAGTTACAGCGACAAATATTGACAGTTGTAGAAATAGTTACAACGACAAATATTGACAGTTGTAGAAATAGTTACAGCGACAAATATTGACAGTTGTAGAAATAGTTACAGCGACAAATATTGACAGTTGTAGAAATAGTTACAGCGACAAATAGTGGCAGTTGTAGAAATAGTTACAACGACAAATATTGACAGTTGTAGAAATAGTTACAGCGACAAATATTGACAGTTGTAGAAATAGTTACAACGACAAATATTGACAGTTGTAGAAATAGTTACAACGACAATATTGACAGTTGTAGAAATAGTTACAACGACAAATATTGACAGTTGTAGAAATAGTTACAACGACAAATATTGACAGTTGTAGAAATAGTTACAACGACAAATATTGACAGTTGTAGAAATAGTTACAACGACAAATATTGACAGTTGTAGAAATAGTTACAACGACAAATATTGACAGTTGTAGAAATAGTTACAACGACAAATATTGACAGTTGTAGAAATAGTTACAGCGACAAATATTGACAGTTGTAGAAATAGTTACAACGACAAATATTGACAGTTGTAGAAATAGTTACAACGACAAATATTGACAGTTGTAGAAATAGTTACAACGACAAATATTGACAGTTGTAGAAATAGTTACAACGACAAATATTGACAGTTGTAGAAATAGTTACAACGACAAATATGACAGTTGCAGAAATAGTTACAACGACAAATGTTGACAGTTATAGAAATAGTTACAGTGACAATACGCAAAGTTATAGAAATAGTTGCAACAATAAATTCAGAAAGATGTACAAACAGTTACAACAACAAATACTGACAGTTAAAAACATAGTTACAAAAATAAATACTCAAAGTTATACAAATAGTTACAATAACAAATACTGACAGTTGTAGAAAAATAGTTAAAACAAATGTTGGCAGTTATAGAAATAGTTACAACAACAAATACTCACCTTTATAGAAATAGTTACAACAACAAATACTCACCTTTGTAGAAATAGTTACAACAACAAATACTTACCTTTATAGAAATAGTTACAACAACAAATACTCACCTTTGTAGAAATAGTTACAACAAAAAATACTTACCTTTATAGAAATAGTTACAACAACAAATACTCACCTTTATAGAAATAGTTACAACAACAAATACTCACCTTTATAGAAATAGTTACAACAACAAATACTCACCTTTATAGAAATAGTTACAACAACAAATACTCACCTTTATAGAAATAGTTACAACAACAAATACTTACCTTTATAGAAATAGTTACAAGAACAAATACTTACCTTTATAGAAATAATTACAACAAATACTCACAGTTATAGAAATAGTTACAGCAACGACTCCTAATTATAGTAAAAGTTACCACAACAAGTACTCACAATTAAAATCTCTTTCCCCCGAATGCTCATCCATTAAGCAGAAGATTTATTGACACCACAGCTATGATGTTTGTCGTGACTAGTGTTCGATATTTACCTCTGGCGAATTTGAATAACGGCCGAGTCGTGACCCTATACCTTCGTTGCAAATCTTCGGCAACATTAAGATTACTTTAACTCCCCCCATTAAATCTGAAATAAGCTCAACGCGTCAAATACTTGGGCACAACAATAACATCAGAAAGAGGATGCACCACATAAATAAAAGACACAATAGCTCAGGTCAAAATAGCATTTCAGAAAATGAAAAACGTCTTATGCAACAGGTCTGTGTCAATAGAAGTGAGAAAGAGAGTTCATCGGCGCAATATAGAGCTAATTCTGACATATGGAAGCGAATCATGGACAGTAGACAAAGAAATGAAAATACGATTAGAGGCCACAGAGATGGGATTTATCAGAAGAATGTTGAAAGTTATCTGGACAGTTAAAAAGACCAATGAGGAAGTTCTCAAAGAGGCCAACACAAAAAGGGAGCTCCTAAAAACATCAGAAAGAAGCAATCAACATTTTTCGGACACATCATGAGAAGAGGAAAGTTGGAATACTTGATTACAGCTGGCAAAATACATGGAAAGAGAGATCGCGAGCGACAAAGAGAGAAAATGCTAGATAGCTTGGTGTCATGACATGGAAAACAATCAACAGGATTGACACGATGCACTGTAGGTAGAAGATTGTGGAAGGTCATGATCGCCTACGTCAACCGGTATGGCACAAGATGATGATGATTGTGTATTTTTTAAGGTTTTGTTTTTGTCGAGCAGCTTCTCTCGTGGCTGATTCAATGTTAGGACACACACTGCGGAAGCCAGTTGAGAGTATTACACAACATGCCCTTTTTTGGAATCCCCAGGGAAAAAGACAAAAAGGAAGATCAAGGAATTCTTGGAGAAGACATGGAAGCAAAGATGAAGATGATGGGGAAGACATGGAATGATCTTAAAAGAATGGCAAGAAACAGAACGGCCTGGAAAGTGTTTGTTGAAGACCTATGCTCCACAGGGAGCAGAAAGGTAGAAGAAGAAGATGATGATAAAAAAATTAACGTTTTTGACGTTTCAACCAATAAGCCTTATTAGGAGATGAATATGCTGTAATTGTTTTATATACGTTTTTATTTTCATCTATCTGAACAGATCTCATTCCTTATTATTTCTTATTTTAAAGTCTATTTAAAATGTTTGCACCGAGCTGGCTCGAATCTAGAGCAAGCATGTGAAACTGTGTGCAGACCAGGAGAGAAAATCTGAAACAAGGAAGAAAGCAGTCGGAAGTTCAAATTGTAGAGAACTTGTGGAGACTCGTGTTCGACAAAATGTGGTACATTTGTAATTATAAGGAGCAGAGTCTAAGACTTAAGACTCTACACTTTACATCGGAATTATATCACTGCAGGCGGGGCATTCAAATATCTGCTCAGCCCCCTTTTCCTGCAGCCAACAAAGTGCACTTCCTCCCTTCCTGATCGTTCGTACTGCTCTAGAGCCTAAGGTCTAGGTCAGAACAAAGAGACTAAGGTCTAGGTCAGTACAAAGAGGCTACTTTCTAGGTCAATACAAAGAGACTAATGTCTAGGTCAGAACAAAGAGATTAAGATCTAGGTCAGAACAAAGAGACTAATGTCTAGGTCAGAACAAAGAGGCTACTTTCTAGGTCAATACAAAGATACTAATGCCTAGGTCAGAACAAAAAAACTAATGTCTAGATCAGAACAAATAGACTAAGATCTAGGTCAGAACAAAGAGTCTAAGATCTAGGTCAGAACAAAGCGATTAAGATCTAGGTCAGAACAAAAAGAGCAAGGTCTAGGTCAGAACAAAGAGTCTAAGGTCTAGGTCTAAACAAAGAGACAATGGTCTAGGTCAGAACAAAGAGGCTACTTTCTAGTTCAGAACAAAGAGACTAATGTCTAGGTCAGAACAAAGGGACTAAGGTGTAGGTCAGAACAAAAAGATTAAGGTCTAGATCAGAACAAAGAGACTAAGATCTAGGTCAGAACAAAGAGACTAAGGTCTAGGTCAGAACAAAGAGACTAAGGTCTAGGTCAGAACAAAGAGGTTAAGGTCTAGGTCAAAATAGACAGAAATGAGGGAATGCGGTGTCAAAGTAAAAATAGCACTAGAAATAGTAACAAAGACAGTTATTGCATTTTAAATTATAAGGGCGCACCAAACTCTCCCAAGTTGATGAAAATAAACATGAACGAGGGATCAATGGCTAGACCACAAGATCAGAAACAAGCAGAGATTATCTTTACGATAACGAGTGTGCAAAGTTACACCTTTAGTTCGATAGTTCACGGAGAACTTACTTTTAACTATGTAAACTATGGTCCGGGGACAGACTGTGTGCGGCATGAGTGCTAGATTTGTTTGACCGTCGAAATTAGATTTTATGAAAAGGTGAGACAGAGGAAAAGATGGTCATATAACAAGCATACAATACTGTAAGTAAAGTAAAGTAAGTAAAGTAAAGTAAAGTTAGTAAAGGCCAAGTGGCGTATAGGGAATATGGTGTTAGTGACCATACATTTTACAGACCTTCAGCACATGATTTTTGGGGTAATGTGGTCAGTATTACGCCCGTGCCGCTTTATTTTCCCAGAAAACAATCCGGTACTCATTTAAGGCTGGGTGAACCCGGAAGCCGACGGTTGGGATCGAACCCTATCTCTTGTCCTTTGTAGCCAAGATCACTAATCACTGAGCTATCGCGGCTCCCGTACAATACTGTAGTGGTGCCAAATATTTCCATTTCATCATCATCATTGAGTGCCGTCTCCTCATCGAAGGTTGGCTACCATGGAGCGCCATTCCACTCTGTCTCTTGCGTTGATGGTGCAGATTGTCATAGGTTGACTTGTCCATCTTTTGATGTTACTCGTCCATGTTAGTCTTGGTTCCCATTTCACAAGCAGCATTATTTGGTGATTGGAGCTGTAACGTTTTTCCTCACTCTTGTTACCTTCCCTAAGATGGGACAGTAAAGCGCCCATTCTTCTTGTTAACGTGCGCCTGTTAAGTGGATGTAGTAGCGTTGTGTCGCCAGTTTACGGGAATGCCGCGATATCTATGCCTTTCAACCCGACAGATCCATTTTCGGCATGGATGAGTAGATTTGTTTTAACTTTTTTTTTGTCCGGATAGAGGCCATTTTTGCCCTGCTCTTTTTGACTTTTAGCTGCAAAAGGTTATATTTGTTTTTTACTCGCACGAGTGCACACAGGAGTTACTGATTTTCGCCGTCATCAGAGTTGGCTAGACATAGGATCTCACTAACCAGAGAGGCCTAGACATCGGATCTCACTACCAGAGAGGGCTAGACATCGGATCTCACTACCCAGAGAGGGCTACATATCGGATCTCACTACCCAGAGAGGGCTACATATCGGATCTCACTACCATAGAGGGCTAGACATCGGATCTCACTACCCAGGGAGGGCTAGACATCGGATCTCGCTACCAGAGAGGGCTAGACATCGGATCTCACTACCAGAGAGGGCTAGACATCGGATCTCACTACCAGAGAGGGCTAGACATCGGATCTCACTACCCAGAGAGGGCTAGACATCGGATCTCACTACCAGAGAGGGCTAGACATCAGATCTCACTACCAGAGAGGGCTAGACATCGGATTTCACTACCCAGAGAGGGCTAGACATCGGATCTCACTACCAGAGAGGGCTAGACATCGGATTTCACTACCCAGAGAGGGCTAGACATCGGATCTCACTACCCAGTGAGGGCTAGACATCGGATCTCACTACCAGAGAGGGCTAGACATCGGATTTCACTACCCAGAGAGGGCTAGACATCGGATCTCACTACCCAGTGAGGGCTAGACATCGGATCTCACTACCCAGAGAGGGCTAGACAACGGGTTTGATTTTTGACAAATTCCCACAGATTGTGATGGGGATTGAAATCGGGACCTTCTAGTCCAGACCAGAGGCCGAGGTCTTACCTCTAGACCACCCAATCTGCCGTCCCCATTCAATTGCAGCGAACAATCTTGAGTAAAACATGTTTCGGGTGTGATGTTTTGTTGAAACTGATTAATAGTGACTGACGCGATGTTTTGTTGAAACTGATTAATAGTGACTGACGTGATGTTTTGTTGAAACTGACTAATAGTGACTGACGTGATGTTTTGTTAAAACTAACTAATAGTGACTGACGTGATGTTTTGTTAAAACTAACTAATAGTGACTGACGTGATGTTTTGTTAAAACTAACTAATAGTGACTGACGTGATGTTTTGTTAAAACTAACTAATAGTGACTGACGTGATGTTTTGTTGAAACTGACAAATAGTGACTGACGTGATGTTTTGTTGAAACTGACTAATAGTGACAGACGTGATGCTTTTTAAACTGCTTAGTGACAAACGTGATGTTTTTTTATACTGACTAATAGTGACAGACGTGATGTTTTTAAAACTAAGTAACTGACGTGATGTTTTTAAAACCAAGTAACTGACGTGATGTTTTATTGAAACTGACTAATAGTGACAGACGTGATATTTTTGAGAAAGTGGATATTTAAATGCCAACAAACAAGACTACCTAATTATTTACACATTCTACCTATCTATCTATTGACCTTTCGAACCGTGGCCGGCCCATAGGACATAAACTCAAATACTCTTTTTTTTCTTTTTTCTAAATTTTCTTTCTAGCAATCTCAGTCCTTGCAAAATATATTTACATATTGAATTACCATAAATCATTTTTTTTTTTTTAAAAAGGCAGTTATTGTGTTTATTATTTATTTATATTTTTTTTTAAATCGTCGTCTTCATCATACGTCATTTTAAAGGGCGTAAACCAGGCGTAGATGTGTCGTAGTTTTCGGTAGGCTGTTATTTACGATGTTTGATCCAATACACTCGCCTTCGGCATGGCATCGAGGTGCCTTCCAACTTTGATCCCTACTCGCTTGGCTAGACTTGTTTGTTTTTTTTTTGAGGCACCGTGTGGAGGTGTGGTAGGATCTTGATCAGCTGTTGCTGCCCCGGATCCTGGCACAAGAAGTCAGCTATGAGTCTCAGACCACATATGGGTGCTGTAGAAACGACTTGGTCTCCTCTAGTGTGTCTTGACTCATAGTTCATGTTTCATAAAGTCCAGATTGGATGAGAATTGCCAAATTTGGTGATGATTGCCAGATTGCCATGAGCGAACTGAACATTCTGTGGTCTTAGACCTTGTAAAGAAATATATTGGGACTGTCGCCCTGGTCATTCAGAAGCCCATAGCAATGAAAGGTCTGGTGTACTTTTACGTTGCATCAGTATTGAGAATATTGACAGTAATATACTAACGGTTGACAAGAATGATATACTGACGGTTGACAAGAATGATATACCAAAGGTTGAAAAGAATGATATACTTACGGTTGACAAAAATGATATAATGACAGCTGACAAGAATGATATGCTGACGGTTGACAAGAATGATATACTGACGGTTAACAAATGTGATATACCGAAGGTTGACGAAAATGATATACTGACGGTTGACAAAAGTGATATACTGAAGGTTGGCAAGAATTATATACTGAAGGTTGACAAGAATGATATACTGAAGGTTGATGAGTAAGATATACTGTCGGTTGACAAGAATTATATACTGACGATTGACAAGAATGATACACTGACCGTTGACAAGAATGATATACTGAAGGTTGACATGAATGATATACTGACGATTGTCAAGAATGATATACCGACGGTTGACAAGAATGATATACCGACGGTTGACAAGAATTATATACTGAAGGTTGACAAGAATGATATACTGTCGGTTGACAAGAATGATATACTGAAGGTTGACAAGAATAATATACTGAAGGTTGACGAGAATAATATACTGAAGGTTGACAAGAATGATATACTGAAGGTTGACAAGAATAATATACTGAAGGTTGACAAGAATGATATACTGAAGGTTGACAAGAATGATATACTGAAGGTTGACAAGAATGATATACTGAAGGTTGACAAGAATGATATACTGAAGGTTGACAAGAATGATATACTGAAGGTTGACAAGAATGATATACTGAAGGTTGACAAGAATGATATACTGAAGGTTGACAAGAATTATGTACTAATATTTGACAAGAATTAACTATTGAAGGGAACCTAGAATAATATGTTTGAAAAGTGACTTAGTAACCGATGAAGGTGACAGTTGGAGACTCAGGAAATCAGGAGCAATGAGCAGATGGGGGTGACTAAAAGAATGAATTAAAAATGTGTATAATCAGCGAGCTACAGATAATTATTGTACATACTAATGGAGCTTTATAAGTTTGTGTCATCACTTGAAAAGGATTGATCATCTATGATCCACCTTTAGTGTAAAGTACATTCCCAATAAACAACAGACTGCTTAAAAGATATGCATGTAGTTGACACAGAGAGACGACAAATATGTAATTTATACTGGAAGCAAACAGCAATAATAAAATAAAACAAGAGAACTCTACACCTATTGATATAAAAAGAGGAATAAGACAGGGATGCATCCTATCACCAAGCTTGTTCAATCCATGGTAGTAGTTATCTTAATTTTGTTGTCAATTGGTGCTGTTTTATGAGGAAGGCCACAACGTCAGCATTTTGTTATGTTGTTTTGTAAAACTGTCACCATACCTTCTAGTAGAAATTCCTAAAGGTCTACAACAATTTATGAAATAAACATGAGAAGCAAAAAATATTGATTAGATATGAATATCAAAAAGACTAAACTATGATCATAAACAAAGATAATACTCATAACATACAAGTGGATATCAAAGTTGAAGGAACAGATCTAGAGACAGTTGAGAGCTACAACTACCTTTGACATACTATATAACCAGTGATGGAAAATGTACAGCTGAAATAAACAAAAGAATAAGACTGGCAAAAAGTCATTTTAATGCCATGAAAAATATACTAACACCAAAACAAATAATATTAGGGCTAAAACTCTTAATAGCAAAATGTTATACCTTCTCAACATTCCTGTATAGTGCAGAAACATGGACATTAGATAAGAAAAAGTAACAGAGCATTGAAGCCTTTGAAATGTGGATATATAGAAGAAAAGGAAGAAATGGGTGGAAAGAAAAGAAAAAAAAACACAAAACTAAGAAATCTTAAAACTAAAAATGAAAAGAGAACTACTAAAAACAATTCAAGCAAGACAAATGAGATTTTTGCGGCATGTTAAAGGACAAAGCAGACTACTAAAAGTAATCTTGGAAGGGAAAATACAAGGTAAATGAGGTGGAGCAGAACAAAACTAACATGGATGAGTAACATGAAAAGATGCACAAGTCTGCCTATGACAACCTGCACCATCAAAGCAAGTGACAGAGCAGAGTGGCGCTCCATGGTAGCCAACCTTCGATGTAAAGATAGCACTCAATGATGATGATGAGTCGATTCCAGCGATCTCCAACCAATGTTGATGTATCATTTTAGTTTATTCTCTTCCAATCTATTTTATTCCTGGAATCAATATTTCATTTGTGGCATTTCCATGACCCATCCCAATATTTCTTGAAATGTATTCAGACTTGTCCCAGCCAGATGATTGTAGGCACTTCCACTAAGCCTATACCAGATGGACCTGATCCCTTTTTCTTCCTAAACTCATCAGCCTTTCCTAATCTTCACATCCTAATCTTCACACCCTAATCTTCACATCCTAATCTTCACATCATAATCTTCACATCTTAATCTTCACATCCTAATCTTCACATCCTAATCTTCACATCCTAATCTTCACATCCTAATCTTCACATCTTAATCTTCACATCCTAATCTTCACATCCTAATCTTCACATCCTAATCTTCACATCTTAATCTTCACATCCTAATCTTCACATCCTAATCTTCACATCCTAATCTTCACATCCTAATCTTCACATCCTAATCTTCACATCATAATCTTCACATCCTAATCTTCACATCCTAATCTTCACATCCTAATCTTCACATCCTAATCTTCACATCTTAATCTTCACATCCTAATCTTCACATCCTAATCTTCACATCCTAATCTTCACATCATAATCTTCACATCTTAATCTTCACATCCTAATCTTCACATCCTAATCTTCACATCTTAATCTTCACATCTTAATCTTCACATCCTAATCTTCACATCCTAATCTTCACATCCTAATCTTCACATCCTAATCTTCACATCCTAATCTTCACATCCTAATCTTCACATCATAATCTTCACATCTTAATCTTCCTCCTCCTGTAAGGAATAGAAAAAAATTGTGATGTTTACAAAATGTGATGTTTTCTGTGCCCAGAGACAGGCTCTGTGCTTGCATTGCCAGCGAGGCTGTCCACGATTTCATTGTACCATAACTAACAATAGAATGTGTTTGTGGATAAGACAGGATAACAGTAAACCAACATTTCCAGTACAACAAATTGTTATCTTTTTTTAATTGCATTCGCCAGCTTTGACCTCTGATGAAGTCCCTAGAGACTAGGAACTGAATTAATCCATCTTTCCCTGGCAGCCATGTGCACGGGGATCCCTCACCGCACAGGCAGATAACTCCATCTTCAGAGGTATTCATATTTTTTTCTGTCAATGAGTAATTGACGTTTCAAGCCGGGTCTCGCTGCTGAGACCAGGGGTGGTTGCTGCAGAGAGAGATCGTAAATAAAAATCCCAACTGGTGGAGCCGGGATTTGAACCCACAACCTCTCTGTCTCGAGGCTGGTGTCTTGCCTTGAGGCCAACCAGTCCCTCTGTTATCTTGTTTCATCTACACAATCAACTTTGTGATAAGACATGACAATTATAAACCAACATTACAACAATCCAATAAACTGTTGTTATCTTGTTTCATCTACACAATCAACTTTGTGATAAGACATGACAATTATAAACCAACATTACAACAATCCAATAAACTGTTGTTATCTTGTTTCATCTACACAATCAACTTTGTGATAAGACATGACAATTATAAACCAACATTACAACAATCCAATAAACTGTTGTTATCTTGTTTCATCTACACAATCAACTTTGTGATAAGACATGACAATTATAAACCAACATTACAACAATCCAATAAACTGTTGTTATCTTGTTTCATCTACACAATCAACTTTGTGATAAGACAAGACAATAATAAACCAACATTACAACAATCTGTTGTTATCTTATTTCATCTACACAATCAACATTGTGATAAGACAAGACAACAATAAACCAACATTACAACAATTCAATAACCTGTTGTTATCTTGTTTCATCTACACAATCAACTTTGTGATAAGACAAGACAATAATAAACCAACATTACAACAATACAATAACAGACTTTTATGACTCTGTTGTATCCACACATTCAACTTTTCTGTACCTCCACCTGGCTTTAAAGTCCACCCCATTATCATCAACAATGCCCATCAGTGTTCTGATCTTGCCCCACAACAAACAGAAAGACCTCAACACAAACCATAAGTGAGGTTAGGTAACAACAATCAACATTTACCAATACAAATAATATACAAATAAAGAAATATGTTAGAGGTGCTTAAAGATTTGATATTTATTCAGAATTTTTGTATTTTGAGCATTTGTTGTGTGAAAATGTCTGCCATTAAATATTTTACCTTAGTGAAACTCTTCAACTAGAAAGACTAATATTTTCAGCTTTTGAATTAAGATTGTACAGGGTACTAAAAGAAATAATAAAAATTGTCCATAGATTACACAAACCAAACTATTGTTAATTACTTATATGGACAACATAGTAAGTTAGCCAATTAATCTGAGATAAGGGATATTAATGAGTTTCAAGTTATAGATGATCAGAAACTAATACGTAAAAAAATATAAGGCCTACAATTACACTTAAATAGACTTAACAACACAGGCACCAAGTACAACATAAAAAAATCAAAGCAAACAAGACAGAAGTAATGAACATTAGAAAAGAAAAACATAAAAATCAAAGCAAAGAAAACAGAAGAAATTAACATTACAAAATAAAAACATACAAATCAAAACCAGCAAGACAGAAGAAATGAACATTACAAAAGAAAAACAGAATATCAACATAATAAATGGCAGACAAGTAAAGTCAGCGTAAGAATTCAAATATCTAGGAAGTCAAGTGACAAATGATAATTCACAAACAATAGAAATAGTTGCAAGATGCAAACTAGTTTGTCAAATCATTGGAGAGATGTCACAACTTAGATCCAAACAGGAAATAATCTGAGAGGATAACCTGACTAACCTTGTAAGTAAAAAAAGTAAAGTGCCCCCGTCACGCTAAGTGACGTATAGGGAAATATGGTGTTAGTGACCCTATATTTTACAGACCTTCAGCACATGATTTTTGGGGTAATGTGGTCAGTATTACGTCCGTGCTGCTTTACTTTCCCAGAAAAAAATCCGGTACCCATTTAAGGCTGGGTGAACCCGGAAGCCGTCGGTTGGGATCGAACCCTATCCCTTGTCCGTGGTAGTCCAGTTCACTAACCACTGAACTATCGCAGCTCCCGTCAGACCTTGTACAGGAACCATATTGTATTTCTCCAAACAGCTCTGTTCTGGGCGAGTTACTCTATCTCGGTGAGGAAGCTGATCTGATGTCTGCTGTTGTTGCCTCTCACCTCAATGGTCCTTTTAGCATTTCTGTAGATCATCCTCTTTTTCTTTTACCCTCAAGTTTCCAAGGAGGACCTGCTTTTAGATTCTGTTAGTCTCTTCTCATCACATGTCCAACATCTCTTGGTTATAGATGAAATTGTTGGATGCTTTGTCATTTCTCTTATCTCATTATCAATGACTTCTTCATCTTTTCTCTTTTCACTGATACCTAAAAGGTGTCGTGGTTTATATCATTTGTCGTTCTTGTGCTGCTCGAATTGTCTGAATTAGTGATTTTCCTTTGTTGTTATATGTCTCTGTCACTGCATCTATCCATCTTCTTCTGGGTCTTCCTCTTGGTCTTTTTCCATGCATTCTTGAGAAGAACGCCCTTGATGGTGATTGGTAAGGATTCATTCTGACCAGGTGGCCAAACCATTTAAAATGTTGTTGTTCTATATATTAAATAATAATAATAATAATAAAAAATAACCACTACCAAATTGAAATGTGTTAGACACATTGCAGGAAATTGAGAGATAAGATAATATGTGAAAAACAAATTTTTAAAACTAGGAATAACTCACATCACTGAATACATAAAAACAAATAAAAACCTGTTGACCACATGATTAGACAAAAAGATCACATGATGACACAATGAGTCAACCTTTGAGAACACTAGACCCAAGTGTTGACTAAGAAAGAGAAGAAGAAATACTAGGAAACATAACAATAGGAGAAGCAACAAGAAGAGCAAAATGAGGCAAATTATACCTCTCCCCGTCGTTGAAAGACAAATGAGGAAGAGAGGAAGCAAACTATAGTTTTAGACATGGTTTTGTTGTACATGTCTAGGAGTTTGTATCAGCAAGTAGGACATATTCTATGTCTGTGCACTGTGTAACACAACAAAGAAGCAAACGCTAGTTTTAGATATGGTTTTGTTGGACATATTAAACAAAGGGGTAACAACTCTTCCTTTCTTCATCCCATAACTCTGGGAGATTTTGAGGCACCACTGACAGACTTCGGCAGCCTTGTTCATGTAACTCAATCTTTGGAAGACTGCATAGTCAAGTACTGTCCACTCTTTGATGTTATCTCCCCATCCCCTTCTCTGCGTACATCTCGCTCTCCATCTTTTCACAAATCTTTGACCAACTGACTTTGCTAGGTCAGATAATCGAGAAACATGGTCAAACCATTTTGTTTTGTATTTCTTCACTATAGTCAAAACACCATCATGTACTCCAATTACCTTTGTCCTTCTGTGAACTGTTTAATTCATGACATGATCTAAATAAGAGGTGCCTAAAACCTTACAATAATATTTCATCTTCATAGCTTGTATTTTCCTCTGTAGCTCTGCTGCAAGGGTTCATGTTTTGCAAGCATATATAGAATTGATACAGCTGAAGTTCTTATCTTTCCAAATAGGTTTTAGCCTTGTAAAGGCTGATGCAGTTTGTGCTATTCTAGCTGAAATTTCAGGTTTTGAGCCCTTATAGCTGACAAAGGATCATAAGTATTTAAATTAGTCAACTGTTTCTAGTTCTTATCCATTTGTTCTGATTTTTGCAACAATACCCCTAATGTTATTGGTTATGAGTTTTGATTTCCAACATTGGCCACATGCAACTTATATTTTATCTATTTGTTGTATCAATTCTGTTAGTTCCTGCTCTGCTCCTGCCAAACCATCGATGCCGTTAGCGTACCACAGGTTATTAATAGTTCTGCCACCTACACTGACAGTATTTTTATGATTTTCTACAGCATGTGTCATGATACTTTCCAAGAAGATGATATTTAAAGTAGACAAGAGTTAACAATTTTGTTGAACTCTAGCTGTTGTTCTGAGTCATTCCCCTTGGTTTCCATTGAAACATAGCTCGCTTGTAGCCTTGTCGTACACATGTTTTATTTATACTGTGAACCTTGTTGGCACCAAAGTTGTCCAGCCTTATCATCACCTATAGGACTGCATGCCAAACTCTATTAAATGCTTTTTCAAACATGATATACATACATTTCTACATACATGATATAGGTCTTGTTGGAGCTGGAGGTTTTTCATGCAGAATTCTAAGATTTTCTGTGTAAACTGCTGAATTTAGAAAACTGAATGCTGAAAAAAAATAACTCGCAGAGAGCACATTAGACTATTTGACTTTAAACATGATGTTTTTAACTAAACATTCTTCTCTAGAGAATGAAAATGACTACAACCTCACAATATGCATATCAAGTAAAGTAAAAAAATAAAGAGTCTCGTTACGCCAAGTGGCATGCCACTTTACTTTCCCAGGAAAAAATCCTGTACCAATTTAGGATGAACCCGGAAGCCATCAATCAGCATCAAACTCTTGTTCTTTGTAGTCCAGTTCACTAACCACTGAGCTATCATGGCTCCCTATACATATCAAGACACCTATATAGTTGTCCTGCAAACATGTGAATTGTGCGGTGACCTAAAAAGCAAGATCCCAAGAAAAGCAATTTGCAGACAAATTATGGGGCACGTACGATGTCTAGATTCATGAAGATAGATCCTACTGTATAATCAGCTCAACATAAATAGTAGAATATGCACAAAATGAAACTTCTGAAAACAATGGAAAATCTTTAGACACCCCACCCCTACCTCTTTTTTCCCCTGCCATAACACCCAAAATCTCACATTTGATCATCATCATCAATATTTTACTTCATCATCTGTGGTGGTGACAATCAATTTCAGCTTCATTCTTCAATTTAGTTCCTCCCTGAGAAATCAAATACAGCGCCTGATGATTGTGCTTCCAGCCATTTTATTCCAAATCTTTCCCTTCAGACTTTCTTGGCTGCTCTTACCTGATCTTTATTATCCTACAACCTTTCTTAAGTTTCCTTTGAGTAATGAAATGGACTTTTCTACTGCTTTTTATTTTGGTTATCATGTTATTGGTAAAAACTTCAAACATTTGTAAACAAACGTTTGAGGAGAATTCTGAAGGTTTAAAAAGATGAGAAATGAAGATATCTGGGAAAGAACAAAACAAAGGTAACTAGAGCAACAGATTATAAAGGAGAATTCTGAAGGTTTAAAAAGATGAGAAATGAAGATATCTGGGAAAGAACAAAACATGGGTAACTAGAGCAACAGATTATAAAGGAGAATTCTGAAGGTTTAAAAAGATGAGAAATGAAGATATCTGGGAAAGAACAAAACAAAGGTAACTAGAGCAACAGATTATAAATGAAAATGGAGATGAATTAGATACACACTAAAACAATCTGAGGCCAACATGGCATGTCATGGATCCCACAGGGGAAGAGAAAGTCAGGAAGGTCCAGGAATACACAGAGAATAGAAATCATTGAAACCCTTTAAAACATTGGTCTAGGTTGGAGAGATGTAGAGAAAATATCCAAGAATATGGATGGATAGAGAGGCTTTGACTGTGGTCTAGGCTGGAGAGAAGTAGAGAAAATGTCAAAGAATATGGATGGATAGAGAAGCTTTGACTGTGGTCTAGGCTGGAGAGAAGTAGAGAAAATGTCACAGAATATGGATGATAGTGAGACTTTGTCTGTGGCTTAAAATGAATTTTCTTGATTTCTATGCTGTCCATGATATGTAACACATACTTCTATAAAATGTTCTTAATTTCTATGCTGTCCATGATATGCAACACATACTTCTAGCAAATTTTCTTGAATTCTATGCTGTCCATGATATGCAGCATGTACTTGTGAGAAACAACATCTGTTTCAGCAAGGACTCTGGTATTCTGGAATAGATTTCTATAATTTACATGAAATTTATTTTTAGAAATTGAACACCCATATTCTGAGAAACTGTTTGTAAATTCTACATCATCTATAAGTCACAAACAAAATGCAGAGCTTCTGCATTATTTTTATGAAAATAACCAATGTAAAGCATTACAAAAATAGTCTCATATACAGCTTTACAATAACATGTTTGAGATCAGCGAGGAATAATAATCACATCACACACACACTTGACTGATATTTAAAACAGATTATTAGTTACACTTTGTCCAATATTTTTTTTCACATTTCATTGTTTACCTTTGGAAGGAGATACTTAAAAACTTATAGACTAGCATCTTTGTTGTAAGATATTTCTTTGTGATTTTGCTTGAGTCAGCTGACGATTTCATATCTTCTTCGGTTCATTATCCTCAAAGTACATGAAATCCTATGAAAGTAAACAAAGGTATTAAATTGGCAAATGAAATGAGGTTAAAAATAAGCAAATGTCATTCTTTTCCTTCTTTCCTTCCTCATTAGCCTTTCAATGTAGAGGGGAGATATAATTTACGGTATTTTGCTCTTCTGTTGGTCTCTCCTGCTGTTAAGATTTGTTAGTGTTTCTAATATTCCATTAATTCATTTTTTTATGTGATCTGCCCTTGAGTCTGGTGTTCTATAACATTTATTAAAGGCTCATTGTGGTGTGTTCTGGTCTTTGTGTCTTATCACACAGATAATTTTTACCTGTTGTTTCTTTATTTATCATTTAAAATACAACAAAAATGAGAAATGTAAAATAAAGGAGATGTTTTGTCATTTAGAATGTGTTAAAAATAAGAAACATCACGATGACAAAGTGCTTAGTGCACTCAACGCTGACCTGAAAGGCTCATAATTAAATATCAGATTAGGCAAATTTCAATTTCAATGAAACTTAGTGTTCTCACATCCTGCTCAAAAGGGTCATGGTTCAATACCCAAAAGTGGCAAACAGTAATGATAGAATAGGCTTCAATAACAAAGATTGGCAAACAGTAATGACAGAATAGGCTTCAATAACAAAGATTGGCAAACAGTAATGACAGAATAGTCTTCAATGACAAAGATTGGCAAACAGTAATGACAGAATAGTCTTCAATGACAAAGATTGGCAAACAGTAATGACAGAATAGACTTCAATAACAAAGATTGGCAAACAGTAATGACAGAATAGTCTTCAATGATAAAGATTGGCAAACAGTAATGACAGAATAGACTTCAGTGACAAAGATTGGCAAACAGTAATGACAGAATAGTCTTCAATGACAAAGATTGGCAAATCAGTAATGAAAGAATAGTCCTTAATTACAAAGATTGGCAAATCAGTAGACTGAATAGTCCTTAATTACAAAGATTGGCAAACAGCAATGACAGAATAGTCCTTAATTACAAAGATTGGCAAACAGCAATGACAGAATAGTCTTCAATTACAAAGATTGGCAAATCAGTAATGAAAGAATAGTCCTTAATTACAAAGATTGGCAAATCAGTAATGAAAGAATAGTCCTTAATTACAAAGATTGGCAAACAGCAATGACAGAATAGTCCTCAATGACAGCATGGTCCTCCATGACACTAATTGATAAGCAGCAATGACACCAAGGTCCTCCATGGTACCAATTGACAAACAGCAAGGACAGCATGGTCCTCCTCCATGGCACTAAGTGACAAACAGCAATGACGCCATTGTCCTCCATGACACTAATTGACAAACAGCAATGACGCCATTGTCCTCCATGACACTAATTGACAAACAGCAATGACACTATGGTCCTTCATGATGCTTATTGACAAACAGCAATGACACTATGGTCCTCTATGACACTAATTGACAAACAGCAATGATACCATGGTCCTTCATGATGCTTATTGACAAACAGCAATGACACTATGGTCCTCTATGACACTAAGTGACAAACAGCAATGACGCCATTGTCCTCCATGACACTAATTGACAAACAGCAATGACACTATGGTCCTCCAAGACACTTATTGACAAACAGCTATGACACTATGGTCCTCCAAGACACTTATTGACAAACAGCTATGACACTATGATCCTCCAAGACACTTATTGACAAACAGCTATGACACTATTGTCCTCCATGACACTTATTGACAAACAGCAATAGCACCATGGTCCTCCATGACACTTATTGACAAACAGCTATGACACTATGGTCCTCCATGACACTTATTGACAAACAGCTATGACACTATGGTCCTCCATGACACTTATTGACAAACAGCTATGACACTATTGTCCTCCATGACACTTATTGACAAACAGCAATGGCACCATGGTCCTCCACGACACTTATTGACAAACAGCTATGACACTATAATTCTCCATGACACTTTTTGACAAAACAGCAATGACACTATGGTCCTCCAAGACACTTATTGACAAACAGCTATGACACTATGGTCCTCCACGACACTTATTGACAGACAGCAATAACACCATGGTCCTCCACGACACTTATTGACAAACAGCTACGACACTATAATTCTCCATGACACTTTTTGACAAAACAGCAATGACACTATGGTCCTCCATGACACTAATTGACAAACAGCAATGGCAACACTGATATCAAGAATAGTGAAGCACAAAAAAGTCATGAAATCATCAGCTAACTCAAGCAAGTCACAAAGAATGACAATGACTGAGAAAGAAGCAGCAAAATGAGAAATGTACACTCACAATTAAAAACACAAGTCCTATCAATGTAGCTTTTAACTTAACATCTAAGTAAGCTGGGAAGGTAATTCCGAAAGTGTCAGCATCTGTGAAGATCTCTTTAACAAGTCCAGACCAATGTTTGATGATGTGACCAATGTGGGCTTTTCCATCAGTTGATGTGATCTGTGGAGCAGTAAGTAAAAAGTAAAGTACCCCCGTCACGTCAAGTGGCGTATAGGGAATATGGTGTTAGTGACCATAAATTTTACAGACCTTCAGTACATGATTTTTGGGGTAATGTGGTCGGTATTACGCCCGTGCCGCTTCACTTTCCCAGAAAAAAAATCCGGTACCCATTTAAGGCTGGGTGAACCCGGAAGCCATCGGTTGGGATCGAACCCTAACTCTTGTCCTTTGTAGTCCAGTTCACTAACCATTGAGCTATCGCGGCTTCTGTGGAGTAGTATTTTAATACAAAACTAGATCACTCACATAATCTGCTGAGCGTCTTCTTTCTCTCTTTCTTCACTTCTTGTACCCATTCGGTGTCAAGGGAGATACAAAGTTCTTGTTCTCTCCCTTTTGATAGTTTCACTCATTGTCTCAACTGATGTAATGTTTCTTTGATGTTGTCTGTCCATCTTACTATTCTCCCTTCTTATCTTTTAATATATGCTTCGAGTAGTAAGGAATAGATAGCTTAAGAGAATTGCTGGGCAGAATCTCAACAACGGAAATGATAAATAATTGTCAAGATCGAAAGTTGTGGAGAGACATGATCAACTACACCAGCAGGCCTGGTACTTGATGATGATAGTAAGGAATCACACAGCATTCTTCCTAGATGGACAAACCAGTTTATTTGTTGTTTCTGTATGTAGCTTAGGATTGGCATAATGCCTAGTCTTTCTCTTATATCATATCTGATTCTGTCTTTTCTGGTTACTCCAAGCGCTTTTCTCAGACATGGCATCTCTGTGGTGACAAGCTTTCTTTTATGTATTTTAGATGTAAAATTGACCATGTTTGGCACTGGTAGCACAATGTTGGAATGAATATACTCTGTATAAAATATTTCTTGGCAGTAACAGGTATTGCTGTGTGTTGAACTTTAGAGGACAGCTGTCCTGGTATTTGGATTGCCTTGTTGCATCATGTCTAATTCTTTATCGATTTTAACATCTTCAGAGAATGTTGTTCACAGATATTTAACGTTCGTTACTTGTTTTATAAAATATAATATATAGCTTTGTTTAATATCTTCTTTTGTCATCCCAGTGATATAACTTCTGTTTTCCCAGTCCTAATTTTATGTTATTCATTTTACATTCTTTATTCAAGGGCAGTAGATGTTGCAGTTCTGTTTCTTTGAAAGATATTAGGGTCTGGTCGTCAGCAAAAAGTAATTCATTGATATCTTCGCACTGTGATTTGGCATCCTTGCATATTTTGTCAATGTAAGTGATAAATAAGAGTGGTGACAACATGCAGCCTTGTCTTACTCCAGATGTTACTAAGTAACAAAGCTTGATCAAAACAAATAATAAAAGATGCAGTTACTGTAAAATTGGCATAAAATCTTCTTATATATATATATCTAGGCAGTAATACAGACAAAAAAGGAGCAACAGAGAAAAATACCAAAGTAAGGATATAAAAAGCTAGAGCAACCTTCACTACATTAGGAAACATGGAAATACACAGAAATTTAGTTAAAAACACATATAAAAATGTTCAACTTCAATGTTAAATCAGTCCTATTATATGGCTGGGAAACATGTAGAAGAACAAAAAATGATAGTATTAAAGATACAGACTTTCATTAATGGATGCTTCCCAGGAAAAAGAGGATGGCAATGGCAGGATAAAATTACTAACTTAGAACTATGGGAAAAGTATCAGACAAACACCTGTGGACAAAGAAGTAGTCAAAGACAATGGCGCTGGATAGGCTACATAATGTTGATGCCATTTAAGAGTATTACGCAACCAGTTCTTTTTGGAATACCCAGGTAAGGAAATAAAGGAGAAACCTAAAATATACTTGAAGAAGACAGATGGAAGCAGAGATGAAAAGGAAAGACATTGAATGATCTTAAAAGAATGGCAACATGCTGGATGGCTTGGAAAGTGTTTGTTGAAGACCCTTGCTCCACAGGGAGTTGAAAGGAAGAAGAAGCAAGTAATAAATTAAGTTTTTAAAAAAAACAAAGACTGGTCTTTTCTTTTTCATTCAACCTTAGACTTTCACAGGGAAAATTCTAGTATAAGGGGTCAGCTGAAAGCTACATATATCTCCATCAGACTTTTTATGTACAGACACAGCCATACATCACATTTTAATGCTGCATTGTGGGTTAGTTTGCAGGCATATAGTCCACTATCATGACTCCGTACCACAAACATATTCATCAGATTTGATCATGGGGTGTAGACAGTGATTTAGTTTGTTGTGACCAGTATGTCATCTGTAAATTATTTAGTGATGGTGATTTAGTTTGTAGCGATCAGTACATCACCTGTAAATTATTTAGTCTTGGTGATTTAGTTTGTAGCGATCAGTACATCACCTGTAAATTATTTAGTCTTGGCGATTTAGTTTGTAGCGATCAGTACATCACCTGTAAATTATTTAGTCTTGGCGATTTAGTTTGTAGCGATCAGTACATCACCTGTAAATTATTTAGTCTTGGTGATTTAGTTTGTAGCGATCAGTACGTCACCTGTAAATTATTTAGTCTTGGCGATTTAGTTTGTAGCGATCAGTACATCACCTGTAAATTATTTAGTGTTGGTGATTTAGTTTGTAGCGATCAGTACGTCACCTGTAAATTATTTAGTCTTGGTGATTCAGTTTGTAGCGATCAGTACATCATCTGTAAATTATTTAGTGTTGGTGATTTAGTTTGTAGCGATCAGTACGTCACCTGTAAATTATTTAGTCTTGGTGATTCAGTTTGTAGCGATCAGTACATCATCTGTAAATTATTTAGTGTTGGTGATTTAGTTTGTAGCGATCAGTACGTCACCTGTAAATTATTAGGTCTTGGCGATTTAGTTTGTAGCGATCAGTACATCACCTGTAAATTATTTAGTCTTGGCGATTTAGTTTGTAGCGATCAGTACGTCACCTGTAAATTATTTAGTCTTGGCGATTTAGTTTGTAGCGATCAGTACATCACCTGTAAATTATTTAGTGTTGGTGATTTAGTTTGTAGCAATCAGTACGTGACCTGTAAATTATTTAGTGTTGGTGATTGGTCAAAAAAAAAAACAGAGAAGGCTCTTGTGGCCATCACTGAAACCAAATGGGGACAAGCTGTATGGAGATGTCAACAGCCTTAAGCTGACAAAAACTTTCTCCTAATTTATTCATGTTGAATTCTCTAAAGGTGTGCACCGAAGAAGAAGATAACTTAACCCAACATTACTTCAGACTGTAACTGAACCCAAGATTACTTCAGACCGTAACTGAACCCAAGATTACTTCAGACCGTAACTGAACCCAAGATTACTTCAGACCTTAACCCAAGATTACTTCAGACTGTAACTGAACCCAAGATTACTTCAGACCTTAACCCAAGATTACTTCAGACTGTAACTTAACCCAAGATTACTTCAGACCTTA
This sequence comes from Megaustenia siamemsis, assembly GCA_032433765.1. Lineage (NCBI taxonomy): Eukaryota > Metazoa > Mollusca > Gastropoda > Stylommatophora > Ariophantidae > Megaustenia > Megaustenia siamemsis. Next base: position 12,625,641 of record JAVIAB010000108.1, read on the forward strand.
ACCCAAGATTACTTCAGACTGTAACTTAACCAAAGATTACTTCAGACTGTAACTTAACCCAAGATTACTTCAGACCTTAACCCAAGATTACTTCAGACTGTAACTTAACCCAAGATTACTTCAGACATTAACCCAAGATTATTTCAGACTGTAACTTAACCCAAGATTACTTCAGACTGTAACTTAACCCAAGATTACTTCAGACTGTAACTTAACCCAAGATTACTTCAGACTGTAACTTAACCCAAGATTACTTCAGACCTTAACCCAAGATTACTTCAGACTGTAACTTAACCAAAGATTACTTCAGACTGTAACTTAACCCAAGATTACTTCAGACTGTAACTTAACCCAAGATTACTTCAGACCTTAACCCAAGATTACTTCAGACTGTAACTTAACCCAAGATTACTTCAGACTGTAACTTAACCCAAGATTACTTCAGACCTTAACCCAAGATTACTTCAGACTGTAACTTAACCCAAGATTACTTCAGACTGTAACTTAACCCAAGATTACTTCAGACTGTAACTTAACCCAAGATTACTTCAGACTGTAACTTAACCCAAGATTACTTCAGACTGTAACTTAACCCAAGATTACTTCAGACCTTAACCCAAGATTACTTCAGACTGTAACTTAACCAAGATTACTTCAGACTGTAACTTAACCCAAGATTACTTCAGACCTTAACCCAAGATTACTTCAGACTGTAACTTAACCCAAGATTACTTCAGACTGTAACTTAACCCAAGATTACTTCAGACTGTAACTTAACCCAAGATTACTTCAGACTGTAACTTAACCCAAGATTACTTCAGACCTTAACCCAAGATTACTTCAGACTGTAACTTAACCCAAGATTACTTCAGACCTTAACCCAAGATTACTTCAGACTGTAACTTAACCCAAGATTACTTCAGACTGTAACTTAACCCAAGATTACTTCAGACTGTAACTTAACCCAAGATTACTTCAGACTGTAACTTAACCCAAGATTACTTCAGACTGTAACTTAACCCAAGATTACTTCAGACTGTAACTTAACCCAAGATTACTTCAGACCTTAACCCAAGATTACTTCAGACTGTAACTTAACCAAAGATTACTTCAGACTGTAACTTAACCCAAGATTACTTCAGACCTTAACCCAAGATTACTTCAGACTGTAACTTAACCCAAGATTACTTCAGACCTTAACCCAAGATTACTTCAGACTGTAACTTAACCCAAGATTACTTCAGACTGTAACTTAACCCAAGATTACTTCAGACCTTAACCCAAGATTACTTCAGACTGTAACTTAACCCAAGATTACTTCAGACTGTAACTTAACCCAAGATTACTTCAGACTGTAACTTAACCCAAGATTACTTCAGACTGTAACTTAACCCAAGATTACTTCAGACCTTAACCCAAGATTACTTCAGACTGTAACTTAACCCAAGATTACTTCAGACCTTAACCCAAGATTACTTCAGACTGTAACTTAACCCAAGATTACTTCAGACTGTAACTTAACCCAAGATTACTTCAGACCTTAACCCAAGATTACTTCAGACTGTAACTTAACCCAAGATTACTTCAGACTGTAACTTAACCCAAGATTACTTCAGACTGTAACTTAACCCATGATTACTTCAGACTGTAACTTAACCCAAGATTACTTCAGCTGTAACTTAACTCACAATTACTTCAGACTGTAACTTAGCCCACGATTACTTCCAACTGTAACTTCACAACTTCCACCGTAATTACTTCAGATGATAAATTCACAATTTCAACCTTAATTGCTTCAGACTGTAACTTCACAATTTCAACTTTAATTGCTTCAGAAACTAAACTTCTACCCATAACTACTTAGCATTATACACTTTCACCCATAATAACTTCACATACTATACTTTCACACATAATTACTTCTTATACTACACTTTCACACATAATTACTTAACATTATACACTTTCACCCATAATTAATTAACATTATACACTTTCACCCATAATTACTCCACATACTATACTTTCACACATAATTACTTCATATACTACACTTTCACACATAATTACTTAACATTATACACTTTCACCCATAATTACTTAACATTATACACTTTCACGCATAATTACTTAACATTATACACTTTCACCCATAATTACTTCACATTATACACTTTCACACATAATTACTTCACATTATACACTTTCACACATAATTACTTCACATTATACACTTTCATCCAAAATTACTTAACATTATACACTTTCACACATAATTACTTAACATTATACACTTTCACTCATAATTACTTCACACTATACACTTTCACCCATAATTACTTCACATTATACACTTTCACACATAATTACTTAACATTATACACTTTCACCCATAATTACTTAACATTATACACTTTCACGCATAATTACTTCACATTATACACTTTCACACATAATTACTTCACATTATAAACTTTCACGCATAATTACTTCACATTATACACTTTCACCCATAATTACTTCACATTATACACTTTCACACATAATTACTTCATATACAACACTTTCACGCATAATTACTTCAAATACTACACTTTCACACATACTTACTTCATATACTACACTTTCACGCATAATTACATCAAATACTACACTTTCACACATAATTACTTCATATACTACACTTTCACGCATAATTACTTCAAATACTAGACTTTCACACAATAATTACTTCATATACTACACTTTGAAGCATAATTACTTCAAATACTACACTTTCACACATAATTACTTCATATACTACACTTTCACGCATAATTACTTCATATACTACACTTTCACACATAATTACTTCATATGCTACACTTTCACACATAATTACTTCAAATACTACACTTTTACACATAATTACTTCACATACTACATTTTCACACATAATTACTTCACATACTACATTTTTACACATAATTACTTCACATACTACACTTTCACACAATAATTACTTCACATACTACACTTTCACGCATAATTACTTCACATACACTTTCACACATAATTACCTCAATTACTACACTTTCACACATGATTACTTCACATACACTTTCACACATTACTTCATATGCTACACTTTCACACATAATTACTTCACATACTACACTTTTGCACATAATTACTTTAAATACTATACTTTCACACATAATTACTTCATAAACTACACTTTCACACATAATTACTTCACATTCTATACTTTCACACAATAATTACTTCACATACTACACTTTCTTACATAATTACTTCACATACTACACTTTCGTACATAATTACTTTACATACTACACTTTCGCACATAATTACTTTACATACTACACTTTCACACATAATTACCATACATACTACACTTTCACACATAATTACTTCACATACTACACTTTCACACATAATTACTTCACATACTACACTTTCACACATAATTATTTCACACACAATTATTTCACACTCTATAATTTCACACTATAATTTCACACATAATTATTTCACTCTATAATTTCACACATAATTATTTCACACTCTATAATTTCACACATAATTATTTCACACTATAATTATTTCACACTCTATAATTTCACACATAATTATTTCACACTATAATTTAAAACATAATTATTTCACTCTATAATTTCACACTATAATTATTTCACACTCTATAATTTCACACATAATTATTTCACACTATAATTTCAAACATAATTATTTCACTCTATAATTTCACACATAATTATTTCACACTCTACAATTTCACATATAACTTCCTTATTTTAACATGGACAGACTTCTATTTCACCAATAATTGTACACACAACATATTCAGACATAGGCTGACCATATTTCCTTCAGAAAAACAACAGAATATTGGAACACCAAAATTGGATTGACAGAGGGCATGTAATATTCTTCATATGTGAAAAAACATAAGACAATTTTTAAAAATTGTAATGACATAACCATATAGAACATACCATTATATACAAAGCAATTTCCTTAGATATTTGTTTTCAAATGGATCTAGTGTACTCTGTTGATTCTAACTTACATATGTGTTGATGACGTGACAAGGCAGAAAGAACAAAACACAACACAACGAGCTTTCAACAAACGTTGTGAGAACACCAGACCCAAGGGTCGACCACGAAAAAGATGGGTCGATGGAATATTAGAAGCACTAAAAGGCAGATGAGGAAGGAAAAATAGAAGAAGATATGTGTTGATAGGTAAGGGGGGACATTATATTTAATTTGAATGTTCTAATCATCCTCTGGTCGCATGTTCTTTGCAGAACGTTGCATTCATCACAGCCCGTCTGAAAGAGTCTGTCTCTAGCCAGATCTCTCTCAGAACATTGCATTCATCACAGCCCGTCTGAAAGAGTCTGTCTCTAGCCAGATCTCGCTCAGAACATTGCATTCATCACAGCCCGTCTGAAAGAGTCTGTCTCTAGCCAGATCTCGCTCAGAACATTGCATTCATCACAGCCCGTCTGAAAGAGTCTGTCTCTAGCCAGATCTCGCTCAGAACATTGCATTCATCACAGCCCGTCTGAAAGAGTCTGTCTCTAGCCAACCTCCCACTCCCACAGAATGTTGCATTCACCACAACCTGCCTGAAAGAATCTGTCTCTAGCCAATCTCCCACTCCCACAGAATGTTGCATTCATCACAGCCTGCCTGAAAGAATCTGTCTCTAGCCAATCTCCCACTCCCACAGAATGTTGCATTCACCACAACCTGCCTGAAAGAATCTGTCTCTAGCCAGATATTGCACTTCTTCTGTTGTAATGGTCAGGGTCTCTTTGATGTCTTGAAACCACCATCTTCATCTTGGCCTGCCTGTGATGCATTGTCCTTGAACCATGCCTTCCATTATTGTTATTTCCAGCCCACTGTGTCTTTTCATGTAGCCATAGTATTTTAACTTTCTTTACCGAATGGTGGTTATAAGCCAGTTCTTTTTTATGTTTAAGTCTTTTAAAATGTCCTAATAGCTCTTTTTCATTATTAAAGGTATCGTGGATTTTTCTGTAGCATTTTGTTTTGAGTGAATAGATTTTCTTCCTTTCTGTTTGCGAGATTGTCCATGATTCATAGCCGTATGTTTCTGTCAGGAAGATGCATTTCGCTTAATTCCACTGCCTTTCTGGCATTGTGTCACATATTCTTCATGATGTTTAATTTTTGTGTTGCTATTGCTAGACTTCATTTGATCTCTTTCACACGGTCTCTATTGTTAGTTACTACAGATCTCAGATATTCATAGTTTGTTACAATTTCAAGTTCTTCATTGTTGATGATGATTTTAGGTTGTTTTTTTTTTAGCTTTTTGTCAGTGAACATCATCTTTGTTTTCAGTATATTTTAGATAGAGGCTTTGCCCTCCACTGTGTTTAGTGACACACTCTATTATCTCATTTAATCCTTTTGCACTGTTTGCGAGGAGAACTATGTCATCAGTGTATCTGAGTTCTGAAATGTCCTAAGCTTTGTTCAAAAGCTTATTATTAGGTTTGTAAAATCTAACATCTTCTCAATATTCCTGTATGGAACAGAAACATGCACATTAGACCAGAAAACAGAACAGAAAATTGAAGCCTTTGAAATGTGGATTTATAGAAGAATAGGTAGAATTGGACGGAAAGAAAAGAAAACAAACGAAGAAGTTTTAAAACAACTAAAAATGAAAAAAGAACTACTAAACACAATTAGAGCAAGACAAATGACATTTTTTGGTCATGTTAAAAGACACAACTGTCTAATAAAAGTAATATTAGAAGGGAAAATACAAGGTAAAAGAAGCAGAGGCAGACCAAGACTAACATGGACGAGTAACATCAAAAGAATGGACAAGTCAGCTTATGGCAACCTGCACCATCAAAGCAAGAGACAGAGTGGAATGGCGCTCCATGGTAGCCAACCTTCGATGTGGAGAGGGCACTCGCATGGTAGCCAACCTTCGATGTGGAGAGGGCACTCACATGGTAGCCAACCTTCGATGTGGAGAGGGCACTCGCATGGTAGCCAACCTCATCAGCGGAAATAATTGTGAAAATGATAAATTAAAAGCCACAAATCTCTTTAGTTTCTCACGTCAACTACTGCAGTCACATTTTGAAGCTCATGGTACAGAATGAGTTAATGAAACAAATATGGCTTAATATAAAAACATGATATCATAGTACCTACTTTCAATAATAATTTTTTAAAAAGTAAGTAAAGTACCCCCGTAAGGGGAATATAGTGTCGTATAGGGAATATGGTGTTAGTGATCATATATTTTACAGACCTTCGGTACATGATTTTTGGGTAATGTGGTCGGTATTACGCCCGTGCCGCTTCACTTTCCCTGAAAAAAATCAGGTGAACCCGGAAACCGTTGGTTGGGATCGAACCCTACCTCTTGACCTTTGTAGTCCAGTTCACTAACCACTGAGCTATCGCGGCTCCCTTACTTTCAATAATGGCTAAATTTAAATCTGAATCTATTTGACCAATAAAATACTACTTCCACTGCTTTGAATTCCAAGTGTAAATCTTTCCCCCTGAACGTGAAATTGTTTAGATATATATCTTCAGTGAGAGAATCCATACAAATTGTAGGTAGGTTATAACATGTGAATTAAGCTACGAATATTCCTCTGATGAAGTTATCATATGCAGATAATGTTTGTCTTTCCACACATTATTATAAAACTTCTCACACTTCATGACCTCATTTCTATATAATCTATAATTATACAAATTACTTCTATCAATGAGACTGATATAAAATTACAGATTATGATTTATAATGAACCAAATTAATTTTAAATCAGAGATTATGATTTATAATGAACCAAATGAAAGTACATTTATAATTTTCATTGAAAATGAGACAAAAGTGACACTTTTATTAAAATGTTGGGGATGGTGAGATATAAAAAGAAAACAGTATCGATCACATTTGGTACATAAGGTCAGCTTAAGGTACCTAAGAGCTTCAAATCAAATGATGTATTTGTTGATTTCATATACTTAATTAAACTTTCATTTTCAACAACTGTACTTACAACATAGAACAAAACTGTCCTACACACAATAACTACAACACTCAGGACAAACCTGAAACTCAATATCACCACACCTCTTACACATGCAGCAAGGTGCTAGGACAAGAAGCTTTGTTGTGTTGTCTTCATTATTCACTTGAAACTTTGGGATAAGGCAATTCCAAGTCTGTTTCACAAATCCAATTGGGGTGCCTCTTGGTGCTTCCACTTTCAGTTTCTAAAGTATGTGGAAAAAGAACCCAATAGTAGTTAACTGAGGACAATCCAAGTGTGAAATCTAACAATTTCCACAGAGTAATGATTAAGTGAATACCCTCATATCGCTACACTAATGACAAATATTTTTTTTTCTCTTAATTTCCTTTTGTACCATTTCAGGTGTCAAGGGAGATACAAAGTTCTGGTTCTCACCCTTTTTGGCAGTTACACTCATTGTCAATAGATGTTGTTATAGCATTATTTTGATGTTGTCTGTCCTTATTACTCTGGGTTTGCCTCTTGCTCTTCTCCCTTCTCCTCTTCAAATATATGCTTTGTATGATAAATAATCACACTCCATTCTTTCTCTAGATGGGCAAACCATTTCATTTGGTTACATCCATCCGCATACAGCAAAACGAAGTCAAGTGGTGATTACAGAGGGCAGGGTGAATTAGTTGAATACAACATGTAATTACCATTCCGCATCCAACATGTAACTACCATTCCACATCCAACATGTAACTACCATTCCACATCCAACATGTAACTACCATTCCACATCCAACATGTAGCTACCATTCTGCATCCAACATGTAACTACCATTCAACATATAACTACCATTCAACATCCAACATGTAACTACCATTACGCATCCAACATGTAACTACAATTCAACATCCAACATGTAACTGCCATTCAACATCCAACATGTAACTACCATTCAACATCCAACATCTAGCTACCATTCCGTATCCAACATGTAACTACTATTTCGCATCCAACATGTAACTACTATTCCCCATCCAACATGTAACTATCATTCCCCATCCAACATGTAACTACTATTACTCATCCAACATGTAATTACCATTCCCAACATGTAGCTATCATTCCACATCCAACATGTAATTACCATTCCGCATCCAACATGTAACTACCATTCCACATCCAACATGTAACTACCATTCCACATCCAACATGTAACTACCATTCCACATCCAACATGTAGCTACCATTCTGCATCCAACATGTAACTACCATTCAACATATAACTACCATTCAACATCCAACATGTAACTACCATTCCGCATCCAACATGTAACTACCATTCAACATCCAACATGTAACTGCCATTCAACATCCAACATGTAACTACCATTCAACATCCAAGATCTAGCTACCATTCCGCATCCAACATGTAACTACTATTCCGCATCCAACATGTAACTACTATTCCCCATCCAACATGTAATTACCATTCCCCATCCAACATGTAATTACCATTCCCCATCCAACATGTAGCTACCATTCCCCATCCAACATGTAATTACCATTCAACATCCAACATGTAACTATCATTCCCCATCCAACATGTAATTACCATTCCCCATCCAATATGTAACTATCATTCCCCATCCAACATGTAACTATCATTCCCCATCCAACATGTAACTACTATTACTCATCCAACATGTAATTACCATTCCCCATCCAACATGTAGCTACCATTCCACATCCAACATGTAATTACCATTCCCCATCCAACATGTAACTATCGTTCTCCATCCAACATTTAACTACTATTCCCCATCCAACATGTAACTACTATTCCCCATCCAACATGTAACTACTATTCCCCATCCAACATGTAACTACCATTCCCCATCCAACATTTAACTACCATTACCCATCCAATATGTAACTATCATTCCCCATCCAACATGTAACTATCATTCCCCATCCAACATGTAACTACTATTACCCATCCAACATGTAACTACTATTACTAATCCAACATGTAATTACCATTCCCCATCCAACATGTAGCTACCATTCCACATCCAACATGTAATTACCATTCCCCATCCAACATGTAATTACCATTCCCCATCCAACATTTAACTACTATTCCCCATCCAACATGTAACTACTATTCCCCATCCAACATGTAACTTCTATTCCCCATCCAACATGTAACTACCATGCCCCATCCAACATGTAACTACCATTCCTCCATGTAACTACAATAAATCTTACCTGCAAACAGCATGGGCAAAAGCAGGATTGAAATCGGAAAGGGCGAGAGATGTACATGACCTCTTTCTGTTCAGTATTCAAGATTCTTATGTTGAAAGGCGTGAACTTCCAAAGCAGCAGTTTCGTGTACAACAACTTGTATCTTGATTGCACGATTGAACATTGAAAAGAATATAGTACACGAATTTATAGCACTAATTAATAACAAATATCTATTTAAATTTATGAGAAGAAAAGGAACATTGCACAGTAATCTGTACTAGATTAAATTAGTATGGGCTTTAAGCTAGTACGAGACCTATAGTATATATGTTATTGAACATTCTGCAAAAAAATGGCTCCCTTACTGCAGTGGTAAATATCATCATCATGATATATAGATTATAAATATATATGAGATATAAATATAGGTAAAGGTAAGGTAAAGTACGAGACTTGAACCGGTGTCTTAGCACGCGAGTTTACACCCATATGTGCTCGGCCGTCTATCCAGAAATGCTCGAAGATTTCTGTATAGTGTCGCCTCAAGCATCGAAACTCAGATGTGAGGCGACATTCCTCACCTTCCCAGGGTAATACCCTGGTACCCATTTCTGCCAACAGCTGAGTCGACCATGGTGGTGTTTTTTTTTTCTAACCACGACTACAACTCACACTGCTCCCAGCGGGAATTGAACACGGGTTGTCCGAACGTCAGTAGTCCAGTCGGGTGGTTTTCCCAACTCGGCTACCGAGGCCCCCATATACAACTAACATATAATCAAATATATGTAAATGTAAAAATGTCATTAAATATGCAAAAAAAGTAAAGGTTCCCTCCACGCCTTGCTAGGCATATGGGAATATGGTGTTAGTGGCCATATTTTTCTATGACAATGGCACATTTTTGGGTGATGTGGTTGGTATCATGCCAGGCCAACTTTCCTTCCCAGAAAAATCTCTGGTGCCCATTTTTAGAGGCTGGGTGAACCCCGGAGCCTTGTCAGTCAGAAAAAAAATCCACCACTGCTGGGGATCGAACCTGGATCCTTCTGGTCAGGAAGCAAGCACACTAACCACTCAGCCACAGAGGCTCCATGATTAATATAATAAATATGCAAGATCTGCCCCAAAATTTGAAATCCACTGAAATGTGTAAATGTTATTTAAAAAATCAAAATAAATTAGTCAAGTCCCTTGAATAATAGATACAGATGACAATTTATAATGCAGGTGACAGAAAATGTATATAGTATAGAGCTGCAGGCAGGCAGCTAGGTAGGTAGGTAGAGTGATGCCAAAATCTTCTGTTATGCACCTTCCATAAATCATCATCATCAAGTACTGGGCCTGCTGGCATAGGTGATCATGTCTCTCCACAATTTTCAATCTCGACAGTTATTTATCATTTCTGTTCTTGACCTTCTGCCAAGCTATTCTCTTAAGCTCTCTGGTATTTTTTCTCTTTGTTTTCCTCTATCTCTTCGTCCCTCAATTTTCCAAGTTGTTACAATATATTCTAATTGTTCTCTTCTCATTACATGGCCAAAAAATGATAATTGTTTCTTCCTAATATTGGAAATTAGCTCTCTTTTTGCTATGGCCTCTTTCAGAATGTTTTCATTACTCTTCTTAGCTGTCCATGGTATTCTCAACATTCTTCTGTAAAACCATATTTCTACAGACTCCAGTGATTTTCTTGTCTTTTGTCCTATTGTCCATGATTTACATCCATATGTTAATTGCATAGTATCTTCCTCATTTTTTTTTTAAAAGCTGCTTTTGACTGAGCCATTCTGCATCTCATCATTGTACATCTTCCATCTGAGGTTAACAAAGTTCCCAAATATTTAAATTCATTTACCTGTTTTACTATTGTTCCACTTGTCTTTATTTTGCACCGAGGTGATGTCTTTTTCTATGTTGTTACCATTACTTCTGTCTTTTTGCTATTAAGGCTGAGTTCCATAAATATCAAGAGTTTAAATAAAACTGTACAGGACATCGACAGGAAGCTCACCTTCGAATGCCCAAAGTAATGTCTGGTTCAAGTTATTCATGATTTCATACTTATTGTTAGTCTCATAGCCAGTAATAGCTGAAACAAATAAGTTAACTTCAGTCCAGCACAAAAAATGAAATCATATCTCAGAAACAATAATCAAATACAATAAAATCCAAGCCTGGAACTATGTATTGCCTGCTGTTGTTATAAAACTATTGATATGCTAATGAGTTATATAAAAATTAAATCTTGAGTCTAAATGCATGCACTAGCAACTCAAAGGTCTCATACAGTCCATGAAACGAAACAAATATTACAGAATCTGATTCAAAATCTAATTTATTCACATCCATAAGACTCTGCCATACAGCTCCAAGAAACAGATAAAATAAGCATATAAATAATACATAAACCAGGGATTAAAACCTCATATCCTACCATTTCCTTACCCTTCCAACATCACTCAATTGTTACATACATATTCTTTCTCTCTTATGTTCACCTACTAAAGTGGTTAGTGAACTGGACTACCACGGACAAGGGGTAGGGTTCGATCCCAACCGACCGCTTCCGGGTTCACCCAGCCTTAAATGAGTACCTGATTTTTTTCTGGGAAAGTAAAACAGCACGGGCATAATACTGACCACATTACCCCAAAAATCATGTGCTGAAGGTCTGTAAAATATAGGGTCACTAACACCATATTTCCCTATACGCCACTTGGCGTGACGGGGGTACTTTACTTTATAGATATGTTGTTTTTTGTAGTAGAATTATATTTGCACCTTTCAGCCAATGAAATCCATCTTCAGCATGGCACTTTTAAACACTGGATTACCTTCCGTCCACATCACATGGGCTGACTAGAATGGTGAGTCTGTTTCTAGGGATACTGTGAAGATATGGTGCAGGATCATTATAGTTTTGGTTTACTGATCCTAGCACAAGCAAGTAAATTATGAGTTGCTGACTGGTTTCAGCCCTGTGATGACATGCACCATCACCCTCAAATAAATATAAGAACCATAATCTCATTGTCAACATAAATATTGGCAAAACATGTCTAATATTTATTTTTAGTTGAAATACAGACAGTACAGTTTGTGGACCAAGTAGAGAAACCCTCCCCCAACAAAAATTGTATTAATAAATATCACTATACCACAGCAAGAGTAAGTATTCCCTCAACAGTAGGGGCATGCTGAAGCATGTAGATAACCGACAAAAGCTGGCAGCTTTTCATTGTATGTTAAAAGTATTCATATAATTCTCAATATTTGCATTGGGAGATGAAAGGGTTTTATTCCATTGGCATAGGGGGTCAAGATTATGTGACCTGTGATTTGCCAGATGAACATGACTTCTTGTCCTCAAACCAAAAATGGTTACACAAGAACGGTGTAATGTGAGGAGAATATTACAATAGCTTATGAGAGAAATATTGTACAGCTGCATATTAGATAAACGTTCACAGGTGCATATGAGAGAAAAGTACAGCTGTATATTAGATAAACGTTCACAGGTGCATATGAGAGAAAAGTACAGCTGCATATTAGATAACGTTCACAGGTGCATATGAGAGAAAAGTACAGCTGCATATTAGATAAACGTTCACAGGTGCATATGAGAGAAAAGTACAGCTGTATATTAGATAAACGTTCACAGGTGCATATGAGAGAAAAGTACAGCTGCATATTAGATAAACGTTCACAGGTGCATATGAGAGAAAAGTACAGCTGCATATTAGATAAACGTTCACAGGTGCATATGAGAGAAAAGTACAGCTGCATATTAGATAAACGTTCACAGGTGCATATGAGAGAAAAGTACAGCTGCATATTAGATAAACGTTCACAGGTGCATATGAGAGAAAAGTACAGCTGCATATTAGATAAACGTTCACAGGTGCATATGAGAGAAAAGTACAGCTGCATATTAGATAAACGTTCACAGGTGCATATGAGAGAAAAGTACAGCTGCATATGAGAGAAAAGTACAGCTGCATATGAGAGAAAAGTACAGCTGCATATGAGAGAAAAGTACAGCTGCATATGAGAGAAAAGTGCAGCTGCATGTGAGAGAAAAGTACAGCTGCATATGAGAGAAAGTACAGCTGCATATGAGAGAAAAGTACAGCTGCATATGAGAGAAAAGTACAGCTGCATATGAGAGAAAAGTACAGCTGCATATGAGAGAAAAGTGCAGCTGCATGTGAGAGAAAAGTACAGCTGCATATGAGAGAAAAGTGCAAGCTGCATGTGAGAGAAAAATACACCTTTATATGATAGAAAAGTACAGCTGCATATGAGAGAAAAGTACAGCAGTATATGAGAGAAAAATGCAGCAGCATTTAAGAGAAAAGTACAGATGCATATTTTTAAAAATTATAGCTGCATATAACAGCAAAGTACAACAGCTTATAACAGGAAAGTATAGCAGGATCTATATACTGTTATGAATACTGAAGTGGTTAAATCTACCTTCGGGCGACTGGTTGGTGTCAAGGCAAAACGCCGACCTCGAGACAGAGAGGTTGTGGGTTCAAATCCTGGCTGCACAGGTTGGGACTTTTATTTATGATTTCTCTCTGTGGCAACCACCCCTGGTCTCAGAAGCAAGGCCCAGTTTGAAACGTCAATTACTCATAGATGGAAAAAATATGAGTACCTCCGAAGGCGGAGTTATCTGCCTGTGCGGCGAGGGATGCCTGTGCACACGGTATCATGGAAAAACAGATAAACACGCAAAATTATGTTCCTAGTCTCTAGGGACTTCGTCAGAGGTAAAAAGAAAAAAAATCTACCTTCAAAGACTTCAATTTTCTGCTTGATAAAAATCTGGCTAAGTTCTGTGAGGCATGCCAGTGCTGGGGGACAACTGGCCGATCCTTGAGGATAACTTGACCTTGTTGAAGCCTCATTGTTTGACGCTGAGGATTATAAGTGAACCAAAATAAAATGTCAGTTAAGAAAACAGAATACAGTTTACTACAGCAGAGATATACAACTTTTTAATTGGAGAAAGTTTAGAAAATAATTTTTTAAATATTAATATTTTTTAAAATTCAAAATTGTTTTTTTTCAATTGCAAGTATTAGCAATGACAAACTAGAAATGTCTATGTATTGCTGGGACACAGAAGGAGAGTAAAGAATAACTGTAGACGGCAAATAAAGAGAGTAAGGACATGGGGTCAACTGCCCTATTTCCCTAAAGTATATTTAACAGTTCAAAGTTACAAATACCTTGGACATACTATAACCAGTGATGGAAAATGTAAAACTGAAATAAATAAAAGAATAGGAATGGCAAAAAACAATTTTAATGTCATGAAAATATACTAACATCAAAGCAAATAACACCAGGGCTAAAATTAAGAATAGCAAAATGTTATATCTTCTCAATATTCCTTTTGGTGCAGAAACATGGACATTAGACAAGAAAACAGAAATGAAAAATGAAGCCTTTGAAATGTAGATTTATAGAAGAATAGGAAGAATTGGATAGAAAGAAAAGAAAACAAAGTCTTAAAACAACTAATAATGAAAAGCGAACTACTAAACAAAATTAAAACAAAACAAATGAGATTTTTGGGGCATGTTAAAAGACACAGCAGCTTACTAAAAGTAATCCTGTCCATGGAAAATACAAGGTAAAAGAGACAGAGACAGACCAAAATTAACATGGTCGAGTAACATCAAAAGATGGACAAGTTAGCCTATGACAACCTGCATTATCAAAGCAAGAGACAGAGGCAGACCAAGATTAACATGGACAAGTCACATCAAAAGATGGACAAGTCAGCCTATGACAATCTACACCATCAAAGCAAGAGACAGAGCAGAATGGCACTCTATGATAGCCAACCTTCAATGATGATGATATTTAACAAAAATAAATAAACAGCAAAAACTTCACAAACATGGACAGGTCAAGTGAATGAGGAAAAGCCAAAAATAATTATTTGGAGATGGTGGAATCTGAGGTAAAAATGATGGGGAAGACTTGGATTGATTTTTGAAAAGTGGCACAATTAAAGAAGGTCTGGAAAATGTTTAGGGATCTGTGCTTCACAGGAAGTGGAAAATTGAGTATTAGAAGAAGAAACTAGATAGATAATGAGCAGTTAAATCTGGCTAGTGGGCTGTATTATGTCAGCCTATGTTATACTATTCCATCCATGGAACTAGTTTCATTGCAGTTACGAATTTTCCATGTCTGTTCCACCACCTGTCACATCATCATCATTGAGTGCCATCTCCGCATCAAAGGTTGGCTACCATGGAGCGTCATTCCACTCTGTCTCTTGCTTTGATGGTGCAGGTTGTCATAGGTTAACTTGTCCATCTTTTGATGTTACTCGTCCATGTTAGTTTTGGTCTGCCCCTGACTCTTTTACCTTGTATTTTCCCTTCCAATATTACTTTTAGTAGGCTGCTGTGTCTTTTAACATGGCCCAAAAATCTCATTTGTCTTGTTCTAATTGTGTTTAGTAGTTCTCTTTTCATTTTTAGTTGTCTGTTGGGCAGGTAACAGTCCCAAACCTCTGTGGCAGGTAACAGTCCCAACCCTCTGTGGCAGGTAACAGTCCCAAACCTCTGTGGCAGGTAACAGTCCCAAACCTCTGTGGCAGGTAACAGTCCCAACCCTCTGTGGCAGGTAACAGTCCCAACCCTCTGTGGCAGGTAACAGTCCCAAACCTCTGTGGCAGGTAACAGTCCCAAACCTCTGTGGCAGGTAACAGTCCCAAACCTCTGTGGCAGGTAACAGTCCCAAACCTCTGTGGCAGGTAACAGTCCCAAACCTCTGTGGCAGGTAACAGTCCCAACCCTCTGTGGCAGGTAACAGTCCCAACCCTCTGTGGCAGGTAACAGTCCCAACCCTCTGTGGCAGGTAACAGTCCCAAACCTCTGTGGCAGGTAACAGTCCCAACCCTCTGTGGCAGGTAACAGTCCCAACCCTCTGTGGCAGGTAACAGTCCCAAATCTCTGTGGCAGGTAACAGTCCCAACCCTCTGTGGCAGGTAACAGTCCCAAACCTCTGTGGCAGGTAACAGCCCCAACCCTCTGTGGCAGGTAACAGTCCCAACCCTCTGTGGCAGGTAACAGTCCCAACCCTCTGTGGCAGGTAACAGTCCCAACCTCTGTGACAGGTAACAGTCCCAACCCTCTGTGGCAGGTAACAGTCCCAACCCTCTGTGGCAGGTAACAGTCCCAACCCTCTGTGGCAGGTAACAGTCCCAAACCTCTGTGGCAGGTAACAGTCCCAACCCTCTGTGGCAGGTAACAGTCCCAACCCTCTGTGGCAGGTAACAGTCCCAAACCTCTGTGGCAGGTAACAGTCCCAACCCTCTGTGGCAGGTAACAGTCCCAACCCTCTGTGGCAGGTAACAGTCCCAACCCTCTGTGGCAGGTAACAGTCCCAACCCTCTGTGGCAGGTAACAGTCCCAACCCTCTGTGGCAGGTAACAGTCCCAACCCTCTGTGGCAGGTAACAGTCCCACCCTCTGTGGCAGGTAACAGTCCCAACCCTCTGTGGCAGGTAACAGTCCCAACCCTCTGTGGCAGGTAACAGTCCCAACCCTCTGTGGCAGGTAACAGTCCCAAACCTCTGTGGCAGGTAACAGTGGCACTATTCTTTTCTTCCCCTCACCATGGGGGGTCCCAGTAGCCACACTGGGAGGGGGTTGAGGTTGATCTCAGTTTGCAGGTCACAAAACAGCTTCTGTAGTTCCTCTCAACAAAAGTGGCTGTTTTGCTTGAAATTAACGTCTTCGAGGAATTCTTTGAACATACTATGGTTGAGTCCTCTTGATTTTGTCTATGTTCACACAAATGATACAACCACGGACATGATGTCAGAGACTATACACTTGGCGTTATCTTGTTGACTGTGCCATTATTTAAAGTGATGCTAGCCATTTTCTAGAAGAATCTATTTCTATTTCAGTTGATAATGAATTTGTATTTTACAAGTGTGATATGAAAAACAGCTTTACAGCTATTATACTTACAAAAGAAATAGTGAATCAGAAATGATTGCTAACTGCAAATTTATAAACTAATTTTAGACAAATTTTGAAAAATGATTGAGTTAGTGTTAACTGCAATAAGAGCCAAAAGTAATAGGAGATTCTAATGAGATTAGTGAAATAGAGTTTGTGTTCCCTCGATCACTGCAGGATTTGAATTCGGAGACTGATTAATTTCTGCTACTCTAATGTAGTTTGCTGTTTTGATTTGAGAATTAGGTGGCATGAATATGAACCTTTCCCCATCGTGAAGTCAATATGTGTTTGTGTTATGTCATGACACTGAGCTGTTCAATAACTGCAAAATTATTTGTTTGGCGCAGATTACTTTCAGCTCCTTCATATAAATCACTGTGCAAAGTCAACAGAATGTTCCACTTTAAGAAATCTGCATCATGGCTGCATTCTTTAGAGTGTATTAAGTGTTGGTGCATTAATTGTTGACAATGTTTTGCACGCTATGCCATTATGATGGACGATCATATATCCCTAGCCATATGCTATAAATTAAGGGAGAGATGATAAATATTTTGATGCGGGTCATGAATCTGCAGTCCTGGCACAACTTCCGCATCTTCATGTTAGCCAAGAGGAACGTTGCCTAAATTTAGGAGAGCTACAAGAAGAATGGGGGAGGACTTGTGAAGCAATTTATCATTTCACACTGCGGGATTTTCTGGGGAGGCGATCTGAGCACTTATGGGCAGTTGTTTGATGTGCAATGAGGATAATCCAAGGACTAACATCTACTGAGATTTACAACAGGAGAAAACATAATCATAAAAAGACCTTGAAAAGAAAGAAGACTATGCCCATCTTAACTCCCATCTCTTTCATCCAAAGGAGTGACTCCTGTGGGAGTACGGGAAATGAAAGAGTGGACAGGTTGGTTAGCTGCGCTGTCGTTGGGGACGGGCAACCAATGGATCGGGCAAACATCATCAATACCCTCCGAGATGTGGGAAGAGCACAGGACTTCGACAAACACAGATCCACATCACTTCTTCGGATGATGGAAATGGGAGTTAAGATGAGCACAGTCAGAAATGAGAAACTTAGTGGCCGTGTAAGAAGACTTATCAACCAACATAGAACTAGAGTTGTCAGTCGCTGGACACTGAGGGAATTGCTGAGGAGGGGATCTGAACACCTATGGACATATTCAGAGTGCAATGATGATGACCCGCAAATAACTCAATAACTCCTACATATCCAGGGACATAGACAAAGGTGACCTTACGTATTTTATTACTTCTGCAATGACTCTAATCATAGCAAGCGTACAGAGCCTGCCTCCACTTTTTTTTATCATGCTCAGTATACAGGCACGGGTGTAGTCTTGTGACTCTAACTAGTTGAATAACCCGGTCACTGCCATCACCTCCATCGTCATTCTACTCATGGTCATGACATACATATGCACCACTGTCTTCTTTGACTATTTTGCCTGCCGAATGTGCTGTAAATGCCCACACACTTCTTTGGTGTCATATTACAGATCTATCTGTATAGATGACTGCATCTTTCTCATCTGTGTTATCGCAGAGGTCAGGTTCGATCCTTATCTATCGGTTCCAGATTCATCCAGGCTTAAATGGGTAGCTGATTTTTTTCTGGGAAAGTAAAGCAGCACAAGTGTAGTACTGACCACATTACCCCCAGAAAATAATGTGCCAATGGTCAGTAAAAATAATTGTCACTAACACCATATTCCCCATATGCCACTTAGCATAATGGGGTACTTTACTTACCATAGCTAAAATGTAACTTTTTGTTGACAACAAGCAGATGTGGTTACACAGTTTACTCGTTGTTTTCTTGATTGAAGTGAACATGTTTGACAGTGAATGAGAGTTAATCAGTAACTCATAACTGACTGTTAGCACCAGACCATCAAACCAGAGTTAATCATGAACCTTTTCCACCTCCCTGAGGTATTCCTAGAAACAAAATAACTAGTCTGGTCAAGTGAGCAGAGATCAAAGAGTAGACCTGGTGCCTGAAAAATGCGGTGCTAAAGTCTGGTTCGTAGTTTGCTGTAAACAATGAAGACACAGAACTATTCCTGTTTAAAGCTTTTTTAAGAGTGGATAACAACAAGGAGTAATCAGCAAGTGAATAGAGAAAAAAGATTTTCTTGACTTAGACTTTTGCCTGATCCAATCCTTGTTGCTGTTTTAAACCCACCAGCTGATTTATCAAAGTTTTCAGATATCTAATTAATTTAGTTAACTAATGATTTTTAGACCAATGACATAAAGACGACAACTACCCACAGGGCTATGGAGGAGGAGGTGTGTTCTTGAGGCTGAATAAACCAGGTATAAATTACCAAATCAAATGCTACTGGGAAATTCTCAAACAACTATAAAGCAGAAACAGAAGTCCTCAAAGATGCTGCAAAACAGGCTATTCAACACAAAAATAAAGTGCACAAGAAAATGGTGATACTGACGCACTGGTAGTCGTAATGGTTCTAAAAACCCCAGGAACAGCAAGCTAGATGACCTGAGGAACAACCCAAGACCATTTGTGCACTAACTTCCAAAGAGTGGTCATCCAGTGGATACCATCATATTGTAATGTACAAGAAAACAAATGCACAGACAAACTAGCTAAGGTAGGAGGGAGATTACCACAAATTAACCATTTGGTCAGCTATGATGAAGCCAAATCCATCATCAAGGGCCAGTATCATGAATGGAAACAAGAACACTCAAACTATAACAAGAGGGATGGATACCTCCAACTATCGAAGAGAGATCAAGTCATCATACTTCCCCTATGCAATGGCCATAACAGAATGAGAAACCACATGTTCACTAAACTCAATATATATAAATAACCAGCCAATGCCACAGTACCCTAGATGACGTGACAACAAAACATGTTCTACAGGACTTCCCCCACCCCGTACACAGACCTGAGGAGGTTAATGTGGCCCATGTCCACCTCACTGGAAGAGAAACTAAGGGGCAACTGAATCATTGAAACATACAGCAGTCTTCATAAGAGCGTCCAGAATCCTAGTCTGAATGAGTCATGATCGCAGAAGGAGACTAACAACACCCACACTGATTTAAAGCAGTATTGCGCAATGCATGGTCGGTACTCATATAAGCATATGTGTTCTAATTTTCCCCTAAACCTGCGCTGTGGCTGACACACTCCATCTTCGGCAGGCTGGATCTTGGTTTGACATAGTTTTCATTCTCGTAGGGTGGATGCCAGTCAGGGCTGCTGGACCCACCCTACCCTTAAACTGATAATAATCTTACCTACCTCCCCATGGTATGTCCTGAACAAGCCAACCAGTCTAGCAAGTAGGCAAAGAAAAGCCTACCTGGTACTCCAAAAATTTCATGCTGAAGTTTAATGTTTTTTGAACCAGAAGGCACACATATCACAACTTGCTGTAAGCTTTAATACAACATATCTACACCCACATAACACCTTTCGAGGGTGGAAGAGAGAAAGACAAGAATTATACCCAAAAAATAATAAAGATTTCCTGTTCAGGAATACAAGTTAACTTTTTCTGTACGTTTCAATGCACTGTACGTTGTGCCGATTTCGGTTGCGTGAGTTTAGCAGCAGATTGCGTCACTGTCAATTTGATTCAAGTAAACCGTCAACAATCCATATTCTTTTTACATGTCTTTTATCTTCTTGGTATTGGTTAAATTTAATTCTTTGCTCAATTTTCTAAAATTCATATTTAATATGTTATGTGTTAGATAAATATAAAACATATAGATTGATGTTTAAAACCATAAAAATGTTGTCCCTGAAATCTCTACCGCTGAATTCATAAAAACCTTACCTACTGAAAGAGTTAACTCTTGCCATACTGAAGCTTTTTATCAATAATTCAACAGAAGAAATTTCAGAGACAAAATTTTTCAGGTTTTAAGGATCAATCTATATATTAATCTAATGCATAATATATACATTAATCCAACACATAACATATACATTAATCCAACACATAACATATACATTAATCCAACACATAACATATACATTAATCCAACACATAACATATACATTAATCCAACACATAACATATACATTAATCCAACACATAACATATACATTAATCCAACGCATAACATATACATTAATCCAACACATAACATATACATTAATCCAACACATAACATATACATTAATCCAACGCATAACATATACATTAATCCAACGCATAACATATACATTAATCCAACGCATAACATATACATTAATCCAACGCATAACATATACATTAATCCAACGCATAACATATACATTAATCCAACGCATAACATATACATTAATCTAACGCATAACATATACATTAATCCAATGCATAACATATACATTAATCCAACGCATAACATATACATTAATCCAACACATAACATATACATTAATCCAACACATAACAAGACTGGCTAAAGCAGCAATGTCTTTCAAAGCCTTGAAAATTGTGGAAATCACTCATTAGCACAAACACAAACTTAGCTATTCAAATCAATGTACTATCAACCCTTACGTATGCGTGTGAAAGCTGGAAACAACAAGAGATATAGACAAAGTTGAACGCATTCGAAAATAAATGTCTAAGGAAATACTTGGTATAAAATGGAACGAATTCATAACACGAGGAAATTAGAGAAATCGCCAATCAACACTAATATCTTCAGTAATAAAGAAAAGACGATGGTCATACGTTGGACATGTGATGAGAAGAGAATAATCGAATAGCAAGCAAGCCTCATATACAACAGGTAAAGAAAAAGAGGAAGACCAAGACACTGAGAAGAACATTGATGAGAGAGGCAAGAGCAGCAGGAATCGCTCCCTCAATGAGATACTGCTTGCCAGAACAGAGACAGATGGCGAGATTTGATAAAATATCTTTAACTGCTAGAACAAAAATTCATATAGGAGAAGGTGTATCTTGGTCTACGCCCTATGGCCGGTTACGGCTCGAAAGGTCAATAGATAGAACACATACATATACATTAATCCAACGCATAACATATACATTAATCCAACACATAACATATACATTAATCCAACGCATAACATATACATTAATCCAACGCATAACATATACATTAATCCAATGCATAACATATACATTAATCCAACGCATACATATACATTAATCCAACACATAACATATACATTATCCAACATAACATATACATTAATCCAACACATAACATACCAAAAATGAATTTCTAGATGACTGAACAAAGAATTAGATTTCACCAATACCAAGAAGATAAAAGATATGTAAAAAGAATATGGTTTGATGACGGTTCACACTGATCATATTGAGAGTGGCGCACTATGCAGCAAAACGTATGTGGCCGAAATCAGCACGGCGCACAATGTGGCGAAATGTACTGAAAGAGTTAATAAGGAATCAACTTACCAGTAGGGCTGGGCTGAATGCTAGGTGTGGAGTGCGCTTTAGATATAGACTCCGTTTCATGTATAGACTGCGTTTTGGGTGTAGACTGCGTTTTGGGTGTAGACTGCGCTTTATTTGGATATTTAATATTTTGTGCATTATTTTGGTTACCTTTCTGTGTGTTTGTTGGCATATTTTGATGTTTTGCTGGTTCCATTACAGATATTTTATGGCTACAAAAACTATCTCTGAAATCAAACAAGAAAGGCAATATTTATCTCCACAAATATTTCACAACTGCTGATCAGTTCAAATCAAATATATTGTCTAGCCTAACTACTGGTTGTGAGAGCTGGGAAATAATGCAAGAAATAGAAAATAAATTAGATGAATTTAAAAACAAATGTTTTGTCTAGCCTTACTACTGGTTGTGACAGCTGGAGAATAACGAAAGAAATAGAAAATAAATTAGATGAATTTAAAAACAAATATATTGTCTAGCCTTACTACTGGTTGTGAAAGCTGGAGAATAACGAAAGAAATAGAAAATAAATTAGATGAATTTAAAAACAAATTAATTGTCTAGCCTTACTACTGGTTGTGAGAGCTGGGAAATAACGAAAGAAATACTAAAAATACCACCGGATGACAGGAGATCTAGAGAAACACTAAGGATACCACCGGATGACAGGAGATCTAGAGAAACACTAAGGATACCACCGGATGACAGGAGATCTAGAGAAACACTAAGGATACCACCGGATGACAGGAGATCTAGAGAAACACTAAGTATACCACCGGATGACAGGAGATCTAGAGAAACACTAAGGATACCACCGGATGACAGGAGATCTAGAGAAACACTAAGGATACCACGGATGACAGGATATCTAGAAAAACACAAAGAATACCACCAGATGACAGGAGATCTAGAGAAACACTAAGTATACCACCGGATGACAGGAGATCTAGAGAAACACAAAGAATACCACCAGATGACAGGAGATCTAGAGAAACACTAAGTATACCACCGGATAACAGGAAATCTAGAGAAACACTAAAAATACCAACGGATGACAGGAGGTCTAGAGAAACACTAAGGATACCACCGGATGACAGGAGATCTAGAGAAACACTAAGGATACCAACGGATGACAGGAGATCTAGAGAAACACTAAGAACACCACGGATGACAGGAGATCTAGAGAAACACTAAGGATACAACCGGATGACTGGAGATCTAGAGAAACACTAAAAATACCAACGGATGACAGGAGATCTAGAGAAACACTAAGGGTACCACCGGATGACAGGAGATCTAGAGAAACACTAAGGATACCACCGGATGACAGGAGATCTAGAAAACACTAAGGGTACCACCGGATGACAGGAGATCTAGAGAAACACTAAGGATACCACCGGATGACAGGAGATCTAGAGAAACACTAAGGGTACCACCGGATGACAGGAGATCTAGAGAAACACTAAGGATACCACCGGATGACAGGAGATCTAGAAAACACTAAGGGTACCACCGGATGACAGGAGATCTAGAGAAACACTAAGGATACCACCGGATGACAGGAGATCTAGAGAAACACTAAGAATACCACCGGATGACAGGAGATCTAGAGAAACACTAAGGGTACCACCGGATGACAGGAGATCTAGAGAAACACTAAGGATATAACCAGATGACAGGAAATCTAGAGAAACACTAAAAATACCAAAGGATGACAGGAGATCTAGAGAAACACTAAGGATATAACCAGATGACAGGAAATCTAGAGAAACACTAAAAATACCAACGGATGACAGGAGATCTAGAGAAACACTAAGGATACCACCGGATGACAGGAGATCTAGAGAAACACTAAGGATATCAACGGATGACAGGAGATCTAGAGAAACACTAAGAACACCACAGGATGACAGGAGATCTAGAGAAACACTAAGGATACAACCGATGACTGGAGATCTAGAGAAACACTAAAAATACCAACGGATGACAGGAGATCTAGAGAAACACTAAGGGTACCACCGGATGACAGGAGATCTAGAGAAACACTAAGGATACCACCGGATGACAGGAGATCTAGAAAACACCAAGAATACCACCGGATGACAGGAGATCTAGAGAAACACTAAGAATACCACCGGATGACAGGAGATCTAGAGAAACACTAAGGGTATCACCGGATGACAGGAGATCTAGAGAAACACTAAGGATACCACCGGATGACAGGAGATCTAGAGAAACACTAAGGATACCACCGGATGACAGGAGATCTAGATAAACACTAAGGATACCACTGGCCAACAGTAGAGTTTTTTTTAATTCCTGCAATACATTTCATCTTGACTGGAATGGACAACACATTAATAATGAGTTCAGACTAAATATTACCCGAAATGAGAGCAAAGGGACAGAAAAAGGAAGGAATGTGGGCTAACACAGTGATCTATTTTACTGTCAAATCACTTCATGGTACACTGTTATTACCAATTCCGCCTTCTAATGTTATGAGCATAAGTCAATATCTGCATCTGTTACTCAATATTTTCTTTTCAAAGGAGACTAAAGCATTTGTAAGTGATAAAGTGAGTATGAGTTTAGTCCCAAATCTAACTCATCTTTGACACACCCAGTTGAAAAAAAAAGTAGTACTGGTGTAGGGAAAGCAATAACAGCAGGAAAATCTTCTGGTTCCTTCTCTCCTCACTTCCAAATTGTATGACCTGATACGTTGAAACTTAATACTTCATTTCCTTGATTCACTTAGGATATTATACTGATTGTTATTGGCTTTATTATCTCATAATTTTGCTTTTTTACACCAAATTATGTACAATATAATATAAAATTTTCTAGAATAAATTAGCAAATTAATATAGGAACATGAACACTTACAATATCTAAAGTTCACCTTAATACAGTCGACACTGTCATACAATGAGCATTAAAATCAGTATGACAAGCACATAATCATAATGTTACTATATTAGTCATTGATAATGATATAAGAGAAATGACAAAGCATCCAACAATTTCATCTATAACCAAGAGATGTTGGACATGTGATGAGAAGAGACTAACAGAATCTAAAAGCAGGTCCTCCTTGGAAACTTGAGGGTAAAAGAAAAAAAGGATGATCTAGAGAAATGCTAAAAGGACCATTGAGGTGAGAGGCAACAACAGCAGACATCAGATCAGCTTCCTCACCGAGATTGAGTAACTCGCCCAGAACAGAGCTGTTTGGAGAAATACAATATGGCTCCTGTACAAGGTCTGACAGGAGCTGCAATAGCTCAGTGGTTAGTGAACTGGACTACCATGGACAAGGGATAGGGTTCGATCCCAACCGACGGCTTCCGGGTTCACCCAGCCTTAAATGGGTACCGGATTTTTTTCTGGGAAAGTAAAGCAGCATGGACGTAATACTGACCACATTACCCCAAAAATCATGTGCTGAAGGTCTGTAAAATATAGGGTCACTAACACCATATTTCCCTATACGTCACTTGGTGTGACGGGGGTACTTTACTTTTTTTACTTACAAGGTCTGACACTTGATAACAAAGACTATCAACGAAGAAAGTCTACAATATCTGCCCTATATGCTGTCTTTGACTCGAAAGGGCAGTAGATAGATTGTTAAGATAGATAGTGATAACAATATAATTAAACCAACATGAGCGATTAGTCACTAGTCAGTGTGAGTAATGTTCATTTAAGTAAAAGTTTTAGATTTTTCTTCTTCTTTTTTCCTTCCTCATCTGCCTTTCAGCATCGAGGGGAGATATAATTTGCGGTCTTTTGCTCTTCTGTTCGCCTCTGGTGCTGTTATGTTTCCTAGTGCTTCAAATATTTCATAGATCCATCTTTTTCGTGGTCGACCCTTGGGTCTGGTGTTCTCACAATGTTGTAGGCTCGTTGTGTTGTGTTTTGATCTTTCTGCCATGTCACGTGGCCAAACCATTTTATCTGTTGTTTCCTTATATATTCTATGGCGGGGGCTGTTCCGAGCTTTATTCTCAGTTCTTCATTTCTGATCTTGTCTCTCAGGTTGTTTCCTTCATTCGTCTAACACATTTGATCTCAGTAGAGGTTATTTTTCTTATTGTTCTTGCATCTAGGGTCCAGGTCTGGCATTGGTAGCACAACGTTGGGATGAAGATTATATTGTATAGTGTTCATTTTGCCTCCAGAGTTATTTCCTTCTTGGACAATCGTGGTGATAACTGTCCAATGATTTGACAAGCTTTGTTGCATCTTGATTCTATCTCTGCTGTTTGAGAATTATTGCTTGTCATTAAACTTCCTAGGTATTTTAATTCCTCTACTTGTTTTAGTTGCCTGCCTTCTATTGTTATGTTGATGTTGTGTTTATTTTTGGCGACATTCATGACTTATGTTTTGTTGATGCT
The DNA here is from genome assembly GCA_032433765.1 of Megaustenia siamemsis. NCBI lineage: Eukaryota > Metazoa > Mollusca > Gastropoda > Stylommatophora > Ariophantidae > Megaustenia > Megaustenia siamemsis. The sequence goes on from JAVIAB010000108.1 coordinate 12,652,822, forward strand.
GATTTTAATGTTGTATTTTGTGCCTGAGCTGTTGAGTTTGTTTAAGTGTTCTTGTAGGTCTTCTATTGTTTCTTGTATTAGTACCTGATCGTCTGCAAATAAAAGCTCGTTGATCTATCTCTGATGGGTTGGCTAGCTTTCATATATCATATATAGTCCATGTATGTAATAAACAGTGGGGAAGGGGGGAAATAGTACGCAAGTTTAGATTACAAATATAAATATTTGTTGACTACACTTCCATTATTTACTTATTAGATTAGTATTTATTTAGTATTAAAAGTAAGTCACTTTAGTTTAGTCTTTAAACTCTTTAGTAGTTATCTTGCCAATCTTGCCACAATGATCTTTAACTGAGTCAGACTCATTCACTATCCTTCAAATAAAATTGTTTTTCAAACTCCCTGACCTGAAAGCTAATTTAAATGTTAATATCATTAAAAAATAGTAAATAGCATGCCCTTTACAAAGCCCGATCATAAAGTTGTAGTGATCTCAGCTCTTGCTCAATGACGATAAATAATAAATGTTGGATGTCCGTAGTCATTGAGCCAACTCAAACGAGCCACGCAGAGAAAAGACAACCTTTTGGCTCGCTAATTAATAAAGAACATAATTCGAACATGTTAAACCAGTACATTATTGGATAATAAGAAGCTAAAAACTCACAAGAAGTTTAAATGATGGAGAAGTTAAAGCGCAAGGAGTCGGTAGAAGTGTTTCTCCCGACATTTAAAAAATAAAGGCTTTCTAGTCCGCAAACCGACGAGGCCAGGAAATTGTCAAATCTTCAATGTAAAAAAAATTGACACAATTTTGGAAAATAAACCTTCAATTTAAGTTAAGTGAGTTAAGTGCTCTGTGCACACCGTGAGCGGTGTGTCTCATCCGTTTTGATCCTGTTTCGATATCACGTTTGTTTACGATGAATGATGATATCGTATGACAGGGAACAGTTGGCTGTGCTCACTTTCTGCGCGGTTTCGCCTTATGTCTTTTGGCGTGTGCTGAGACTCAGACTGCTACGATGGGGACTACAGTTACCTTTCTTTGTTTGGGAGATGAGTTAGTAATTCGTATGATTCCACTGGCACGGGCGGTTGAGCAATTATGGATTTTAATTCGTTTGCAGTAATACCGAGGCCTTCCATAACCAATAACCAAACCTTCAATATAAAATGTATGTTCCATAATGAAGCGAATCACGGACAGTAGACAAACAAATGAAAAGATAATTAGTGGTCACAGTGATGGGATCTCTCAGCAGAAAATTGAAAGTTCCCTGGACAGTCAAAAATACCAACGAGGAAATTCTCAAAAAGGTCAATACAAAAAGCCTCAACGAGCTCCTAAATAAACATAAGAGGAGAAAGAAACAGTCAAAACTGCTTTGAATGAGAAAAGGAAAGTTGGATTACTTGGTTACAACTGGTAAAATACAGGGAAAGGGAGATCGCGGACGACAAAGAGAGTAAGTACTAGAGGTGTTGGTGTCGCGGAACGGTAAACAGTCAACAACAGAATTGATACGATGCACTGTGGACAGATAATTGTGAAAGGACATGAGTTAGTTTTATGAATGAGTGGAGTGTACAAAACATCCTTTCATCCTCACCAATAAATTATGTTGAAACCACTTCTATAATGAGTTAGTTTTATGAATGAGTGGAGTGTACAAACATCCTTTCATCCTTACCCATCAATTCTGTTGAAACCACTTCTATAATGTGTTAGTTTTATGAATGAGTGGAGTGTACAAACATCATTTCATCCTCACTCATCAATTCTGCAATATTTCCAAAACCATAACTAAAATGCCACTTTGAGATTTTTTTTTTAAAGCAAACAGTAGCTAACTCGTTCAGTCCATTCCTTATGTGGTAGTTACTTGTGATGATTAGTTTGCGTTTGTTAATACTATTCTGTGTTGAAGTCTTAGGTAATGATGGTTCTCATTTAGATAACTATTGTGTGTTGATATCTTGGGCAATGATGGTTCTCATTTAGATAACTATTGTGTGTTGAAGTCTTGGGCAATGATGGTTCTCATTTAGATAATTATTGTGTGTTGAAGTCTTGGGCAAGATGGTTCTCATTTAGATAACTAGTGTGTGTTGATGTCTTGGGTAATGATGGTTCTCATTTAGATAACTATTGTGTGTTGAAGTCTTGGGCAAGATGGTTCTCATTTAGATAACTAGTGTGTGTTGATGTCTTGGGTAATGATGGTTCTAATTTAGATAACTATTGTGTGTTGAAGTCTTGGGCAAGATGGTTCTCATTTAGATAACTAATGTGTGTTGATGTCTTGGGTAATGATGGTTCTCATTTAGATAACTATTGTGTTTTGAAGTCTTGGGCAATGATAGTTCTCATTTAAATAACTATTGTGTGTTGAAGTCTTGGGCAATGATGGTTCTCATTTAGATAACTATTGTGTGTTGATGTTTTGGGTAATGATGGTTCTCATTTAGATAACTATTGTGTGTTGAAGTCTTGGGCAAGATGGTTCTCATATAGATAACTATTGTGTGTTGATGTCTTGGGTGATGATGGTTCTCATTTAGATAACTATTGTGTGTTGAAGTCTTGGGCAAGATGGTTCTCATTTAGATAATTATTGTGTGTTGATGTCTTGGGCAAGATGGTTCTCATTTAGATAACTATTGTGTGTTGATGTCTTTGGCAATGACGGTTCTCATTTAGATAACTATTGTGTGTTGATGTCTTGGGTGATGATGGTTCTCATTTAGATAACTATTGTGTGTTGAAGTCTTGGGCAAGATGGTTCTCATTTAGATAACTAGTGTGTGTTGATGTCTTGGGTAATGATAGTACTCATTTAGATAACTATTGTGTGTTGATGTCTTGGGTAATGATGGTTCTCATTTAGATAACTATTGTGTGTTGAAGTCTTAGACAATGATGGTTCTCATTTAGATAACTATTGTGTGTTGAAGTCTTGGGCAATGATGGTTCTCATTTAGATAACTATTGTGTGTTGAAGTCTTAGGTAATGATGGTTCTCATTTAGATAACTACTGTGTGTTGAAGTCTTGGGCAATGATGGTTCTCATTTAGATAACTATTGTGTGTTGAAGTCTTGGGCAATGATGGTTCTCATTTAGATAATTATTGTGTGTTGAAATCTTGGGTAATGATGGTTCTCATTTAGATAACTATTGTGTGTTGAAGTCTTGGGCAGTGATGGTTCTCATTTAGATAACTATTGTGTGTTCAAGTCTTGGGCAGTGATGGTTCTCATTTAGATAACTATTGTGTGTTGAAGTCTTGGGTAATGATGGTTCTCATTTAGATAACTATTGTGTGTTGAAGTCTTGGGCAGTGATGGTTCTCATTTAGATAACTATTGTGTGTTGAAGTCTTGGGCAGTGATGGTTCTCATTTAGATAACTATTGTGTGTTGAAGTCTTGGGCAATGATGGTTCTCATTTAGATAACTATTGTGTGTTGAAGTCTTGGGGAATGATGGATCTCATTTAGATAACTGTTGTGTGTTGAAGTCTCGGGCAGTGATGGTTCTCATTTAGATAACTATTGTGTGTTGAAGTCTTGGGCAGTGATGGTTCTCATTTAGATAACTATTGTGTGTTGAAGTCTTGGGCAATGATGGTTCTCATTTAGATAACTATTGTGTGTTGAAGTCTTGGGTAATGATGGTTCTCATTTAGATAACTATTGTGTGTTGAAGTCTTGGGCAGTGATGGTTCTCAATTAGATAACTATTGTGTGTTGAAGTCTTGGACAATGATGGTTCTCATTTAGATAACTACTGTGTGTTGAAGTCTTGGGCAATGATGGTTCTAATTTAGATAACTATTGTGTGTTGAAGTCTTGGGCAAGATGGTTCTCATTTAGATAACTAATGTGTGTTGATGTCTTAGGTAATGATGGTTCTCATTTAGATAACTATTGTGTTTTGAAGTCTTGGGCAATGATAGTTCTCATTTAAATAACTATTGTGTGTTGAAGTCTTGGGCAATGATGGTTCTCATTTAGATAACTATTGTGTGTTGATGTTTTGGGTAATGATGGTTCTTATTTAGATAACTATTGTGTGTTGAAGTCTTGGGCAAGATGGTTCTCATTTAGATAACTATTGTGTGTTGATGTTTTGGGTGATGATGGTTCTCATTTAGATAACTATTGTGTGTTGAAGTCTTGGGCAAGATGATTCTCATTTAGATAACAATTGTGTGTTGATGTCTTGGGCAATGATGGTTCTCATTTAGATAACTATTGTGTGTTGAAGTCTTGGGCAGTGATGGTTCTCATTTAGATAACTATTGTGTGTTGAAGTCTTGGGCAAGATGGTTCTCATTTAGATAACTAGTGTGTGTTGATGTCTTGGGTAATGATAGTACTCATTTAGATAACTATTGTGTGTTGATGTCTTGGGTAATGATGGTTCTCATTTAGATAACTATTGTGTGTTGAAGTCTTAGACAATGAAGGTTCTCATTTAGATAACTATTGTGTGTTGAAGTCTTGGGCAACGATGGTTCTCATTTAGATAACTAGTGTGTGTTGAAGTCTTAGGTAATGATGGTTCTCATTTAGATAACTACTGTGTGTTGAAGTCTTGGGCAATGATGGTTCTCATTTAGATAACTAGTGTGTGTTGAAGTCTTAGGTAATGATGGTTCTCATTTAGATAACTATTGTGTGTTGAAGTCTTGGACAATGATGGTTCTCATTTAGATAACTATTGTGTGTTGAAGTCTTTGGTAATGATGGTTCTCATTTAGATAACTAGTGTGTGTTGAAGCTTAGGTAATGATGGTTCTCATTTCGATAACTAGTGTGTGTTGAAGTCTTAGGTAATGATGGTTCTCATTTAGATAACTAGTGTGTGTCCATCTTGCCCAAGACTTCAACACACAATAGTTATCTAAATGAGAACCATCATTACCTAAGACTTCAACACACACTAGTTATCTAAATGAGAACCATCATTACCTAAGACTTCAACACACACTAGTTATCTAAATGAGAACCATCATTACCTAAGACTTCAACACACACTAGTTATCTAAATGAGAACCATCATTACATAGATAACTATTGTGTGTTGAAGTCTTAGGTAATGATGGTTCTCATTTAGATAACTAGTGTGTGTTGAAGTCTTAGGTAATGATGGTTCTCATTTAGATAACTAGTGTGTGTTAAAGTCTTAGGTAATGATGGTTCTCATTTAGATAACTATTGTGTGTTGAAGTCTTGGGCAATGATGGTTTTCATTTAGATAACTAGTGTGTGTTGAAGTCTTAGGTAATGATGGTTCTCATTTAGATAACTAGTGTGTGTTGAAGTCTTAGGTAATGATGGTTCTCATTTAGATAGCTAGTGTGTGTTGAAGTCTTAGGTAATGATGGTTCTCATTTAGATAACTAGTGTGTGTTGAAGTCTTAGGTAATGATGGTTCTCATTTAGATAACTAGTGTGTGTTGAAGTCTTAGGTAATGATGGTTCTCATTTAGATAACTAGTGTGTGTTGAAGTCTTAGGTAATGATGGTTCTCATTTAGATAACTACTGTGTGTTGAAGTCTTAGGTAATGATGGTTCTCATTTAGATAACTAGTGTGTGTTGAAGTCTTAGGTAATGATGGTTCTCATTTAGATAACTATTGTGTGTTGAAGTCTTGGGCAAGATGGTTCTCATTTAGATAACTATTGTGTGTTGAAGTCTTGGGCAAGATGGTTCTCATTTAGATAACTATTGTGTGTTGAAGTCTTGGGCAATAATGGTTTTCATTTAGATAACGCTTATATCTTGGTGGTTGTCTGTGCTAACCATGGCTCATATCTTTGTGTGTATATGTGATAGCCATGGTTCCTATCTTGGTGGGTGTCTGTGATAGCCATGGCTCAATTCTCGATGTATATCCGTGCTAGTTGTAGCTAATATCTTAGTGGGAGTCTGTGATAGCCATGGCTGATATCTTGGTTAGTGTATGTGCAGCCATGATTCATATCTTGGTGTGTGTCGGTGCTGGTCATGGTTCATATCTTGGTGTATTTCCGTGCGTGCCATGGCTCATATCTTAGTGGGTGTATGTGCTAGCCAAGGTTCATATCTTGGTGTATTTCCGTGCTAGCCATGGCTCATATCTTAATGTGTTTCAGTGCTAGTCATGGTTCATATCTTGGTGTGTTTCCGTGAAGCCATGGCTCATATCTTAATGTATTTCTGTGCTAGCCATGGCTCATATCTTAGTGTGTTTCTGTGCTAGCCATGGCTCATATCTTATCTTGGTGTGTGTCATGTTAGTCATATATCATATCTTGGTGTGTGTCCGTGTTAATCAAGTCTCATATCTTTGTGTGTGTCTGTGTTTAGTCATATCTCATATCTTAGTGTGTATCTGTGTTAGTCATGTGTCATATCTTTGTGCGTGTATGTCTGTGTTAGTCATATCTCATATCTTTGTGTGCATGTCTATGTTAGTCATGACTCATATATGTGTGTGTATGTCCATGCTAGTCGCATCTCCTATCTTATTTTAGAGTGTGTCTGTGTTAGTCACATCTCATATCTTTGTGTGTGTGTGTGTGTGTGTGGTGTGTGTGTAGTGTGTGTGTGTGTGTGTGTGTGTGTCTGTGTCTGTGTTAGTCATCTCTCATATTTTGGTGTGTGTCAGTGTTAGTCATGCCTTATGTCGTTGTGTGTATGTCAGTGTTAGTCACATCTCATATCTTTGTGTGTGCATGTCTGTGTTAGTCATCTCTAGTGGCACGGGCAGATGATGCTCGTAAACCTGGGAGGGCCGACCATCTAAGGGCAGAATCCCCCTACAGAAACGACAATCTGCTGCCTTGCAGGAAGATTGGGGACAATCAAAGGCTAAGGAAAGCAAACCTGAATAAAATGCTGGTTGAAATCGAATGCACTGGGCCACTGGCGCAGAACACAGTGCAACGTTTTAACAAGTATTCAATCAGAGTGGATCTAACAGACTCTAATAATGATGTTCTGTCTGTGTGGTCGATCAATTCACTTAAACAGACAGCTGTCTTCATGTGAGAGTCTGCAATCCTACTCTGATTGAGTCTTGATTTCAGAGAGAGAAAGGATATTATTTCATACCCCATCCGGTATGGCACATGCTGGTGACGATGATGATCCTATAATAGCGTGTATCATCATCATCGCCTTGTTCTCAGGGCCGGATTTAAGCCTAGGCTAAATAAACTACAGCTTACGGCCTTACAGTCCGAGGAGGCCTCACATTTGATTAGATTGTAATCTATTGCAATAGTTATTGCATTAGATTAAGAAAAAGACATCAAATCTCAGTGCAAAATAAAGACAAGTGGAACAATATTAAAACAGGTAAATGAAATTAAATATTTGGGAACTTTGTTAATCTCAGACAGAAGATGTACAAAAGAGGTGAGATGCAGAATGGCTCAGGCAAAAGCAGCTTTCCAAAAAATGAGGAAGATGCTATGTAATCCATTTTTGACAACAGAAACAAGAAAAAGAGTTCTTAAATGTTATGTAGAGTCAGTCTTAACATATGGATGTGAATCATGGACAATATGACAACGAACAAGCAAATCACTGGAATCTGTAGAAATGTGGTTTTACAGAAGAATGTTGAGAATACCATGGGCAGCTTAGAAGAGTAATGAAAACGTTCGCAAGAGGCCAAAGCAAAAAGAGAGCTAATTTCCAATATTATGAAGAAACAATCCTCATTTTTTGGCCATGTAATGAGAAGAGAACAACTGGAATATAGTTTAACAACTGGGAAAATTGAGGGACGAAGAGATAGAGGAAAGCAAAGAGAAAAAATAAGACAGTTTAAGAGAATGGCTTGGCATAAGGTCCTCAACAGAAATGATAAATAACTGTCGAGATCGAAAGTTGTGGAGAGACATGATCACCTACGCCAGCAGGCCCGGTACTTGATGATGATGATTGCAATAATAACTACTGGGCATTGAGTTATTTGCGGGTCATCATCATTGCACTTCGAACATGTCCATAGGTGCTCAGATCCCTTCCTCAGCAAGTCATGCTGTGTCCAGCGACTGACGACTCCAGTTCTGTGTTGGTTGATAAGTCTTCTTAAACGCCACTAAGTTTCTAATTTCTAGCTATGCCCATCTTAACTACCATCTTTTTCACCCGAAGGAGTGACGTTGACTCATGGTTGTTGAAGTCCTGTGTGCTTCCCACATTTCGGAGGCATCTCCGTCCTTATCACAGAGTGAAATTCTTTTGCAAGAGTAGTCCTAAAACACCTTCATAGACTTGCAGAGCGAATTCTTCCTGAGTCTCAATGTGGCTTCAGACCCGGAAGATCAACAATAGACATGATTTTCACACTTAGACAATTACAAGAAAAATGTCGAGAACAAAATATACCGCTCTATATTTCCTTTGTGGACCTCACAAAGGCATTCGACTCAGTAAATTGATAAAGCTAAAGGTAAAGTACGAGACTGAAATCGGCGTCTTAGCACGCGAGTTTCCGCCCATATGTGCTCGGCCGCCTATCCAGAAATGTTGGAAGACTTTTGGATAGTGTTGCTTCAAGCATCGATACTCACAATGCGAGGCGGCATTCCTCACCTTCCCAAAGTACTACCTGATATCCATTTCTGCCAGATACTGTGTCGACATCGGGGCTATTTTTGTTTCTAACCACGAGTACAACTCACACTGCTTCCGGCGGAAATCGAACACGGGTTGTCCGAATGTCGGTAACCTAGTCGGGTTGTTTTCCCATCTAGGCTACCAAGGCTACCGACAAATGTGTCATACCCGACAGGATTCGAACCCGCAAACTCTGGATTAGAAGTCCAGCGCCCTATCCACTGCGCTACGGGATCACGATTATGTCCTTTCATTAAAACATGAATGCTAAAATCCACTTTGATAGGGGTACATTCAGTGTTTATAAGTCAACAACGGAGTTAAACGGGGATGTGTCCTCGCCTCCATTCTTTTTGGCATCTCTTTTGCTGCCCTTCTAAATTACGCCTTCGAAAACAGCTCAGGAGACATTCATATTCGCACAAGATTACATGGTTCACTGTTCAACTTAGCACGATTGAGAGCAAAAACAAAAGACCATGCTCAAAGATCATTAAACATCAAAACGTTCGTAATTTAAAAAAAAACGATGTGGTTATTCAGTTGTTTTTAAACAGTTACAGAACAAAGCGTCAAGAAGAGAATTTGGCAGGTTGATGAAGAATCCAGGACAACGTTGGGTCTTGGTCCATAGTCATGTCCTGACGCTAGTTATTTCCCTTGCGTCGTTCTAATGTGTGACCGAGCGTAACAGAACATAAATCGAAAAGAGGTGAACGTTTGTCTTTGAATAAATGTCTTGTTCTGACATCCGCGTCGAGGAGAAATGGAATGTTATATTGAGAGCACTGCAGTTTGTTTAATATACATTAGTTTATGTGGAATGAAGGGAATTCTCTAATAACTGTGGCTTTGTCATAATTTCTGTGTTGCTGTTAATCACACTAAAATAGCGTTTGTTGCGTCGCGTTGCATTTTACAGCTATGTGCGTGTGTCTGACATGCAGCCCAATGCATCCAGCCTTAATCTCTAAGTGTTATGGATCACGCAAGCTCCTCTACAACCACAAAGAGAAGACACGGCGATGAAGACATTTGTACAGAAGCTCTACTGGTGATCTAGTTGATGTATAAAGCTTCGCGTTATATTAGAATATATATTTCTTATAATAAAAACAACAAAAGAGAGACACTCAATCTATGCACAATCAGTTAAACGAAGTAACAGGAATAAAAGAAGTCTAAGTTTCAGGATGTGTGAAATCAAAGATGGGAAATATAAAATGAGACTCGAGAAGATAATGGAAAGATGGAGAGAATATATATCCGTCAAATCTATATATATGGCCTTTATCATCTTGACAGACGGTTAGTAGCAAGCAATCATGATAAGTCTGTAGTTTGGTAAAGCATTATTAGTGTCTCATACTGGGTGCTGCTTTACTGAACAGCTTCTCTCTTGGCTGAATTTGTCAACCCTGGACAGACAGATCCATCCACAGAACGAGCAAGGTGTATTTGCGGTACCTGGCCTTGTCTCTTTTCTCTTCTCAATTAACTCTATGATGATGACTACCAATAATGCAGAGTGATGTGGATGAAGCAATTCAACACATAAAAAGAGGCAAAGCTCCAGGTCCCGACAAAATAACAATCGAAGAGATAAATGCGTTAGGAGAGCTATAGTCCGTTCAAAAATTCAGAATCACACCTGAATTAGTTTTGCGTGATAACCGTTTGTTATTTTTCTTTCAAATTTTGCATGCAATCTTAGAATATTGATGACGTTACAGAAATATTTTTTGCTCTGAGAAATTTGATCTAGTTTAAAAGTTTTCTTCTTTAGGCTATATTAAATTCACCCTGTTCGAATTTGAAACCATTTTAGGATATATACATTAATTTGGTGCGGTCGTTCACGTAAAATAGTTTGGCTATTGCAGAAACACTAACTTCAGGAACATCCCGTGCACAAAACTGAATTGTTATTGAACGACATGACGCACCAAGGCCTTGGCATTAATCACCGAAGGGAAGGCGTATCTTTAATAATTTTGTGAAGACTCGGTAGACAATTTGTTGACTTTAAATACCAACATTTATATCTAAATAACAATGAGTTTGAAATGCAAATTTATAATTATGCAAACGGTTACTTTTTTACTATATCAGTACTTCCTTCGGATCTCCAAGACGGTGCATTTATATTGTGATATTCATGACCCAGAGAGACAAACGCAACTCGTGCTTGTTTAATCCAATCGAACTTGTCTGGGCTCACGTTAAAGGACAAGTTGCAGAACAGAACAGGGCGTTTAAAATGTGTGATTTTGAAGTTCTGACACGCGAGTCTCTCTCAAAAATAGACATTCCGTTCTGGAAGAAGTATGTTGAACATGTGCTGCGGGTGGAAGATGAGTACTGGAATCTAGATGGATTACTATTTGTCCAGCCAGTAATGATTATCAACCTGTTGGAATCGTCATATTCGGAATGATTAAAATTAAGATGAATTCAATTCCAGCTGCAGCTAGGACGTCCTGGGGTCTAATGGTGACCGAAGGAAAAGACTAATTGTAACCAAATGAATTCATGTTTGCAAATACACATAACGAACAACACCCACAATTAAGCACTATGTAGATACGCCTCTGACAAGAATTGCGGTAAATTGGAAAATTTAACACGATTACTGTAAACTCTAAAATTTGAATCAACTTGTGTGATATCGTCATAAAAGATCAAAGGAATTCGCTGATGTGCAAAATCTGTTGTGTTTGTGGAATAAAAAAAATACCAAAATCTTTGCGTCATCAATATTCTAAGATTGCATGCAAAATTTGAAACCAAAATAACAAGCGGTTATCACGCAAACTAATTCAGGTGTGATTATGAATTTCTGAACGGACTATAGTAGTACAGTATCGTCAGCATGTCTTTGGTTATTGATTATCTTTCCATTTGTAGGCCTGGCATCTCTGTGATGTTTTTAAGGATTTGCTCAGTGTATAAATTGAACAAGCTTGGTGATAGGATGCATCCCTGTCTTACTCCTCTTTTTATATCAATGGGTGTAGAGTTCTTTTTGTTATATTTTATTATTGCTATTTGCTCCAAGTATAGATTACATATTAGTCGCATGTCCATGTCATCTAGAAGTTTCTCTTTTAGGCATTCTATAAGTTGTTTGTGGTGTACTCTATCAAAAGCTTTGGTGTAGTCTATGAAGCAGGCATATATTGGTTTGTTTACTTCTGTGTACTTTTCGATTAATGTTCTCATGCAGAATATGGCTTCTTTTGTCCCGCTATTTTTCCTAAATCCAAATTGCTACTCATCTAATTCTGTATTGATTTTATGCTGAATCCTTCATTGTATAACTTTTAGCAAGATTTTTGTAACATGGCTCATTAGGCTTATTGTTCTAAAGTCACTGCATTCAACTGCACCATTCTTTTTAGGCAATGCAATGAAAGTTGATGTTTTTTAGTTCATTTGGTATGTATCCTGTATGGTATATGTCGTTGCATATGTCTGTAATCACTTCAATGCCAAAATCATCTAGTGCCTGTATCATCTCTATCTGTATGCTGTCAGGCCCTGCTGCTTTTACCTTTTTCATTGTTTTTATAGCTTTTTCCACCTCAGATTTTAAGGTTGTTTTGCCTGATGTACATTTTATAACTGGTTTCTTGTCCCTTTGATCATGAAATAGTTCTGTTATATATTCCTGCCATCTACCTATAATATCTTTATTGTCTGTTAGCATTTTTCCTTTTTTGTCTGCAATGCATCCACCTTCTGTGGCTTTTTAAAATTTGTATTTGTCATTCTCTTTATTTCTGTGTGCATTCCTCTTAAGTCTTGTTTTCCATAGTTTCTATTTCTATGCATTTTTTGCTGAGTCAGTCTTCTTTTGCCTTTTTGCACATTTTGCGTATTTCATTACCTATTTTATTGTATTGGGCAGTATTCTTCGCTTGTCTCCTTTCTTCCATTTTTTCTAAGATGGTGTTAATTATCCATTTTTGTTTTTTCTTCTTTTCTTTTTTGGGTAAGGTGTCGCAGGTTTCTTGTATGCTTTTCTTTATGCATTGCCATTTGGTTGTTACTTTTTCATCAGTATTTTCTCTTCTGTATTGTTCAATTCCTTCTTCTAGCAGCTTCTGGTATGTGTTCTTTACATGTATTGTATAGGTATCTTTAATATCTTTTTGATTTAAAGCTGTTATATCTAGTGGATTTGTTGATGAATTAGACTTTGTCTTGTTTCTCTTTAGTTTGATTTTCATTTCATGCAAATTAGTTTTTAGTTTAATTTTCTTCGGATTAGAAACAAATAATAGTGAATGAATATTATTATAGAGAGAAACTTCCTAGGTGATAATCAGCGAATCAATTCACAGGAAGAGGTATGTTTACAGCACTCGGAAAAACAACAGAAACTTACTTGAGGATTAAAAATTTAAAAAAAGTCCATCCCCGGCGGGATTCGAACCCGCGACCTCTGGATTAGAAGTCCAGCGCGCTATCCACTGCGCTACGGGGACACTTGTTTCTCTTCGATGAAAAATTCGAGGTAAGAATAATTTCAGAGAAACTGAAAAAACCAGGCAGCCTAAAAGAATGGAAAGAACAGGTAAAAATATAGGTACACTATGTATTTCCGAGCTGTGATCGGAGCCTTATGCCATTGTCATGAGATCACCTGCGCGAAGAGACATTGCCTACGAAGCTAATTTTTTTAGTTAGCTCAGTGGCATAGTTCCTTATCGTTTGGCTTTTCGTGGCAAGGCTCTGTGTCACTGAGTACGGGTTCGATCCTGCTTTGGTCCATATTCTTTTTCTGTTGTTGATTATTTGTCAATTTTTCTCTCTAGTGATGTAAACATATAAATATCTCTTCCTCTGAATTGATTCGTCTAAAAGAATAGCTTGAAAGGAAGTCATCATCATTGAGCGCCGTCTCCGTATCGAAGGTTGGCTTTAGTTGTTTTAAAACTCAGAACTGTATAGTTTGTTTTCTTTTCTTTCCATCCAATTCGACCTATTCTTCTATAAATCCACATTTCAAAAGCATCATTTTTCTGTTCTGTTTCTAGTCCAATGTCCTTGTTTCTGCACCATACAGGAATATTGAGAACATTTTGCTATACTTAGTTTTAGCACTGGTGTTATTTGCTTTGATAGCCGAGGATATAAAAAAAAAAAAAAAAAAAAACTCCCATCCCCGGCGGGACTCGAACCCGCGACCTCTGGATTAGAAGTCCAGCGCGATATCCACTGCGCTACGGGGACACCTGTTTATCGCCCATGAAAAAAATCGAGGTATGAAGAATTTCAGAGAAACGGAAAAGACTAGGCAGCCTAAAAGATTAGCTTGAAAGGAAGTCAGCAACAAAATTAATAAATAACTGTCGAGCAGAATGCTTGGGAGAAACATTGTCACCTAATTCAGAAGGTGGAGTACTTCATGATTTCTATTCTATTCCATTCTATTATTTTTTTTTACAATTGTTGTCAAGCTTGGGTCATCCATGTTATGTGTTTCTATTTCCCCTTTTTTGCAACTATTTCGTTTTTTTTTTCGAAAGAACTTGGCTTCTTGCAGAAAACTTTCTATCTAGAGACAAGTAACAATAAATGAATAATATTGTGGAAGGACACTTCCGAGGCGATCATCATCATCATCGTTGAGTGCCTTCTCCGCAACGAAGGTTGGCTACCATGGATCGCCATTCTACTCTGTTTCTTGCCTTGATGGTGCAGGCTGTCATAGATTGACTTATCCATCTTTTGATGTTACTCGTCCATGTTAGTCTTGGTCTGCCTCTGCCTCTTTTACCTTGTATTTTCCCTTCCAATATTAATTTTAGTAGGCTGTTGTGTCTTTTAACATGACCAAAAAATTTCATTTGTCTTGTCTTAATTGTAGTATTTAGTAGTTCTCTTTTTATTTTCAGTTGTTTTAAAACTTCATCGTTTGTTATCTTTTCTTTCCATCCAATTCTACCTATTCTTCTATAAATCCACATTTCAAAGGCTTCAATTTTCTTTTCTGTTTTCTTGTCTAATGTCCATGTTTCTGCACCATATAGGAATATTGAGAAGACGTAACATTTTGCCATTCTTAGTTTCAGCTCTGTTGATATTTGTTGTGTTGTTAATATATTTTTCATGGCATTAAAATTACTTTTTTCCGAGGCGATAGATCAGCGAATCACTTCAGGGATGGAGGTATGTTTACTTGACTTGACTTGACTTAATCCCCTTGTTAGTCGTGAGCTATGAGCTCTTTACAGCTTTAATGCCTCTCGCATGAAGTCGCAGGTCCTTCTCAGTTGAACAGATGAAGAGCACAGTTTGTTATTGATGGTTGGAAGTAGTGGAGTAACATGGTTTTGTAAATGGGGACAGTGTAGTAGCAGGTGATCTACTGTCTCAGATTGTTGACGGCAGTGTCTGCAGATTGGATCATGTTGAGTTTTTATTCTGCTCAGGTGTTGATTGGTAGGAGCATGGCCTGTTCTCAGCTGGAATATCAGGCTTTGATCCCTTCGCCTCAGCTCCCCCACAGGGTCGAGGGGTCTGGTTTTGTTTGATATCTTTAGAGTAGGCGTCCAGTCTTAGCTGAAGCCCACATATTTAACCAATCCTCGTGGTAGTTGTTTCTCAAAATTTGCTTGCATGTTTTGAGGCTAACTTGAACAGGAAGGTGTGGTAGAGATGCTCCCAGTTTACCCAACCTATCCGCTCTCTCATTTCCTGCAATGCCGATGTGACCAGGGATCCATTGTATGGTTACAGCCACACCATATTTTTTCCCGCCATTTTTAGAGCTGTGTATAGTTTATGTCTAAGGATTGCTTAAGAGTTTCTTCTTTCCTGTGTGTTACCGGGGTCTCATTATGAGTAAAGAATAGTGACACTGTGACCTTCCAAGCATGTCGTAAGAGGCGACTAAGGAGGTTGATCGATGGCTTGACAAGCTGTCATTATAAAAACTATTGTTATGGAAACAGAGCCATAGATTTGAGAGACAGTGATCTCTGCAATATGTGCCATTTTGGCATGCAAGGTTTCTGTTTTTGAGATTCTGGTTCTGCCCTATGTGCCGTCTTCGGCTCGAAAGGACAATAGATTGCTTAAGAGGTTCTGAAATCGTAGTTCAGGAATCGTAAACTGGAATGAAGCTTGTAAACGGTCCCCGAATTACTCGATCTACGCCAAGCAACTCCTCCAGGAGCAAAGGGTAGCAGCCACACCCTCCCAGCGAAACAATTCAGAAGAAGAGGAAAATCGGCGACCCTTGCAACATAATAAACGACTAAAGCTGAGATTATCAAAGATGAAAGAAATGTTGACAGCAATGGATACGGTCTTGAGTCGGTTTAACAAAGTTACAGTCTGACCTTGAGTGCTCGTCAGGCATCCTGAATGAACAAGAATAAACTACCAGCACAACCATTTCCGGGTCAGAGTTCGCCCCCCAAACATGGTTTTCTTTACTTTGTCTTTGGTTGGGATTTTTATTTATGATTTCTCTATGCGACAACCACCCCTGGTCTCAGCAGCGAGACCCGGCTTGAAACGTCAGTTACTCATCGACAGGAAAAACATGAGTACCTTCGAAGTCGGAGTTATCTGCCCGTCCGGCGAGGGACCCCTGTGCACATGGCTGCCAGGAAAAAAAATGGATTAACGCGCAAAATTCAGTTCATAGTCGCTAGGGACTTCGTCAGAGTTGAAAGCTGGCGAACGCAACAACAACAACAACAAGAATATAAAGTTAAACAACAAAGAAAACAAAACAATAGACAGCCCGACGTCGGATCAAACCCATACACCTCCAGCTTCAGACCATCAATTGTTCGTTGTTCTTTGTTTTTTTTTTTTTTTTGGTTTTTTTTTTGGGTTGTTGATTATTTGTAAAAAGACCAATTATTAAATTCTCAAAGAGGTCAAACAAAAAGGGAGCTCCTAAAAAACATCAGAAAGATACAATCAACATTGTTTTTTGGCACAGCATGAGAAAAGGAAAGTTGGAATACTTGGTTACAACTGGCAAAATACAGAGAGAGATCGGGAACAACAAAGAGAGAAAATACTAGATAGCTTGGTGTCATGGCATGGAAAACAGTCAAACAACATAACTGATACGATGCACTGTAGATAGAAGATTGTGCTTGCTTGTTTGCTTACTTTCGCCCGATGACTAGAGTATTCTAGAGTATTCGTAGACTGTAGAATTCCTCTTCATCATCCGCCCTTACAAGGACGTAGTGGACGTGTCTGCGTTGTGTTGTGGTTTGCAGTATAACTATTATATTTGCACCTTTCGGCCCAACACATCCAACTTCAGCACGACATTTTTGAGTACCGGGTTGTCTTCCCTCTCCGATCCCTACTCGCTTGGCCAGACTAGACAGGTTAGTCTGTTACTAGAGGCACCACGGAGAGATGGAGCAGGGTCTGGTTGGTTCTGGTTCACCGATCCTGGCGCAAGCCTTCAGCTGTGGGTCGCTGACAACTTCCAGCTCTGGTGCTTGGAGACGCGCCTTCGCTTACGCCAACCGGTATGGCACATGATGATGATGATGATGATTATTTGCGATTATTTTTTCGAGTGCTGTACACATAACTCTTCCCCCTGATATGACTCAATAAACTTTCTATACGTGCGCCTCACCCTCTCCACCGTCTTATTGCACTGTCGGTTGATTTGTTTCTTACCACCGTTCATCAGTTCCTGTGTCATCGTCTCCTTCTTCTTCTTTCTTCCTCATTTGCCTTTCAGCGTCGAGGGGAGATAAAATTTGCGGTCTTTTGCTCTTCTGTCCGCCTCTGGTGCTGTTATGTTTCCTTGTGTTTCTAATATTTAGTTTAATCTTTTTCGTGGTCAGCCTTTGGGTCTGGTGTTCTAGCAATGTTCATTGAAGGCGCGCTGTTTTGATATTTTTGCCTTGTCATGTGGCCAAAAAAGTTTACCTGTTGTTTCTTTATATATTCTACGGCGGGGGTTATTCCTAGCTTTTTTTCCCTCAGTTCTTCATTTTATGATCTTATCTCTCAGGCTATCATTCGTCAAAGACTTTTAATTTCAGTAAATGTTATTTTTCGTCCTGTATCCTGCATCTAGGGTCCAGGACTGGCATTGGTAGCACAACGTTGGAATGAAGATTGTATTGTAGAGTGAATGTAGAGTATTGTGATTATATTGTAGAGTGAACGTAGAGTATTGTGATTATATTGTAGAGTGAACGTAGAGTATTGTGATTATATTGTAGAGTGAACGTAGAGTATTGTGATTATATTGTAGAGTGAACGTAGAGTATTGTGATTATATTGTAGAGTGAACGTAGAGTATTGTGATTATATTGTAGAGTGAACGTAGAGTATTGTGATTATATTGTAGAGTGAACGTTGAGTATTGTGATTATATTGTAGAGTGAACGTTGAGTATTGTGATTATATTGTAGAGTGAACGTTGAGTATTGTGATTATATTGTAGAGTGAACGTTGAGTATTGTAATTATATTGTAGAGTGAACGTTGAGTATTGTGATTACATTGTAGAGTGAACGTAGAGTATTGTGATTATATTGTAGAGTGAACGTTGAGTATTGTAATTATATTGTAGAGTGTCGTCTGGTCATTTTATGATTTTATATGTGAAGATTTCTTTAATATGTTCGGTTCATGATATCAACGGTAAAATTGAGACAAGCCTCGCCAAATTTTATGTCGAGCAATCAGTTTTTTTTTCAAGTGACATATCGTCTCATACATAATGTGATCAAGTGCCTAATCCTAACTGAGACGTATCTTAAAACATATTTCCTGCTTACTACTCACCAAGAAAAAGTTTACGATACTTATGCCAAAGTCTGCTATAATAAATGCCATAATCCCGGATGACACAATTATTGTCTATAAATGACATGACAGGAAAGGTTAGAAGAGCACTACAATACAATCTTCATCTCAACGTTTTGTTATTGGTATAAACTTTTTAAGGCAGATTCTGCAAGTCAATAAAATAAGCGAGAATAATCAATAAGATAGAACAACCAAAAAGATAAGATAGAACAGTCAAGAAGATAAGATAGAAAAATCAATGAGATAATATAGAACCATCAATAAGATAAGATAGAACAATTAATAAGATAAAATAGAAGAATCAATAAGATAGAACAATTAATAAGATATGATAATCAGTAAGATAACAACAATTAATCATTAAGATAAGATAGAACAATCAATAAGATAAGCTAGAACAATCAATAAGATACAAGATAGAACAATCAATAAAATAAGCTAGAACAATAAATAAGATACAAGATAGAACAATCAATAAGATAAGCTAGAACAATCAATAAGATAAGCTAGAACAATCAATAAGATAAGCAAGAACAATAAATAAGATAAGATAGAACAATCAATAAGATAAAATAGAATAAGATAAGATGGTGCTTATCAATAAGATAAGCTAGAACAATCAATAAGATAAGCTAGAACAATCAATAAGATAAGATAGAACAATTAATATGATAAGCTAGAACAACCAATAAGATAAGCTAGAACAATCAATAAGATAAGCTAGAACAATCAATAAGATAAGCTAGAACAATCAATAAGATAAGATAAAACAATCAATAAGATAAGCTAGAACAATCAATAAGATAAGATAGATCAATCAATAAGATAAGCTAGAACAATCAATAAGATACAAGATAGAACAATCAATAAAATAAGCTAGAACAATCAATAAGATAAGCTAGAACAATCAATAAGATAACATAGAATAAGATAAAATGGTGCTTATCAATAAGATAAGCAGGCAAATGAATAAGTTAAGAAAGAACAATCAATAAGATAAGATAGAACAATCAATAAGACAAAATATAATAAGATAAGATGGTGCTTATCAATAAGATAAGCAAGCAAATGAATAAGTTAAGAAAGAACAATCAATAAGATAAGCTAGCACAATCAATAAGATAAGCACCATAGAAGTGAAATATATCACATCTATAATGATAGAATGTTAAAAGACACAACAGCCTAATGAAAGTAATATTGGGAGGGAAAATACAAGGTAAAAGAGGCAGAAGCAGACCAAGACTAACATGGACGAGTAACATCAAAAGATGGACAAGTCAACCTATGACAATCTGCACTATGAAAGCAAGGAACAGAGTGGAATGGCGCTCCATGGTAGCCAACCTTCGATGCGGAGACGGCACTCAATGATGACGATGAATGAAAGCTAGTCTGAAGCAAAATTAGACGCTAAGAATATTAGAAGACGTGGGCTATTCTTTAATGGAAAATAAAGAAGGTACAACAGATTAAATGGGTGACATGACAAAGGCAAAAACGATCTATAGGGTGTCAATGGAAGTTATGAAAACAGCAGAACAAGCAGGCGAGTGGGGGATGAGAGCGATCACTTAAAAAGTAATCGATAAACGGTATAATTAAATATAGTTCTACTCGAAAATGTGACAGCAGAAGATGCAGCAAAATAATTAAGGATAAATAAGGATGAAAAACGAATAAATCTATGTCAATAGAAGTGAGAAAGAGAGTTCATTGATGCTATATAGAGCCAATTATGACCTATGGAAGCTAATCATGGACCGTAAACAAACAAATGAAAAGACGATTAAAGGCCACAGAGATGGGATTTCTCAGAAGAATGTTGAAAGTTCTATGGACAGCTAAAAAGACCAATGAGGAAGTTCTCAAAGAGGCCAACACAAAAAGGCAGCTCCTAAAATACATCAGAAAAAAACAATCAATATTTTTCGGGCACATCATATAAAGAGTTGAAATACTTGGTTACAACTGGCAAAATACAGGGAAAGAGAGATCGCGGACAACCAAGAGAGAAAATACTAGATAGCTTGGTGTCATGGCATGGAAAACAGTCAACAACAGAATTGATACGATGCACTGTGGATAGAAGATTGTGGAAGGACATGATCGCCTTCGCCAACCGGTATGGCACATGATGATGATGATGAAGGAAAATAAGAAACAAGAGAAAGTAAAAGTAGAAGAAGAACCGGTAGAAAAAGAAGAAGAAGAAGAAGTAGAAGAAGAAAAGAAGCAGAAGAAGAAGAAAAAAGAAGAAGAAGAAGTAAAATAAGTAAAAGAAGAAAAAGTAGAAAAAGAAGAAAAAGGAAGAATATATCTCAATCTTTGTTCTACAACCAATCAAAGAATGGCAATTATGTACCTACACATTTATCACTTAGGGAGCCGAGACAGCTCAGTGGTTAGTGAACTGGACTACAAAGGACAAGAGGTAGGGTTCGATCCCAACCAACGGCTTCCGGGTTCACCCAGCCTTAAATGGGTACCGGATTTTTTCTTGGAAAGTAAAACGGCACGGGCGTAATACTGACCACATTACCTCAAAAATCATGTGCTGAAGGTCTGTAAAATTGATGGTCACTAACACCATATTCCCTATACGCCACTTGGCGTTACAGGGGTACTTTACCACTTTTTTTTTTTTTTTTACATTTATCACTTATTCTAATATTGTTCTTCTTTTCTCGCTCTGATGAGGCCATTTAATGCATGCCGTTTGTGGCTATTTACAGTAAATACACCATATATGGGACTTTCGTTCCAATACATCCGACTTCGTTATAACTCATTCTTTGGACAGTGATTGCCGTCCATTGTTGACTTCACTCACAAGAACAGTTACAGTAGATCGTTTCTGGGGCCATTATGTGGCATCGGCTATTTCAGGCCCTTATGTCTATAGGCATCAGTGGTTCACTATCTTATCTTATCTTATCTTATCTTATCTTATCTTATCTTATCTTATCTTATCTTCTTCTTCTTCTTCTTAATCATCATCATCATCATCATCATCATTATAGTCGTCGTCATCATCACCATTATCATCACCATCATTATAGTCGTCGTCGTCGTCATCATCATCATTATAGTCGTCGTCATCATCACCATTATCATCACCATCATTATAGTCGTCGTCGTCGTCATCATCATCATCAGCATCATCATCATTATAGTCGTCGTCATCATCACCATTATCATCACCATCATTATAGTCGTCGTCGTCGTCATCATCATCATCAGCATCATCATCATTATAGTCGTCGTCATCATCACCATTATCATCACCATCATTATAGTCGTCGTCGTCATCATCATCATCATAGTCGTCGTCATCATCATCATCATTATAGTCGTCGTCATCATCATCATTATAGTCGTCGTCGTCATCGTCATCATCATCATCATCATCATCATTATAGTCGTCGTCGTCATCATCATCATTATAGTCATCATCATCATCATCATTATAGTCGTCGTCGTCGTCATCATCATCATCATTATAGTCGTCGTCATCGTCATCATCATCATCATCATCATAGTCGTCGTCATCATCATCATCATCATTACAGTCGTCGTCATCAACATTATCATTATAGTCGTCATCATCATCATCATCATTATAGTCGTCGTCGTCGTCATCATCATCATTATAGTCGTCATCATCATCATCATTATAGTCGTCGTCGTCGTCATCATCATCATCATTATAGTCGTCGTCATCATCATCATCATCATCATCATCATCATCATCAATTTACTTTTCATTTACAGAATGTTACATTTAACACAACCCGTCTAAAAATAATCTCTGTCACAAGATGTCTGAAATAATCTCTGTCACTACAAGATGTCTGAAATAATCTCTGTCACTACAAGATGTCTGAAATAATCTCTGCCACTACAAGATGTCTGAAATAATCTCTGTCACTACAAGATGTCTGAAATAATTGCTGTCACTACAAGATGTCTGAAATAATCACTGTCACTACAAGATGTCTGAAATAATTGCTGTCACTACAAGATGTCTGAAATAATCACTGTCACTACAAGATCTCACACTTCTTCTGTTGTTATTTTCAAGCTCTCCTTGATGTCTTGAAACCACCTTCTCTTGGTCTGCCCTGATGTGTCTCCCACGAGCCATGCCTTCCATTATTGTTCTTTCTAACTCGCTGTCTTTTGACGTGGCTATAGTATTTTAATTTCCCGTATAGAGTGATGTTTATAAGACAGTTCCTTTTTATGATAAATCTTTTAATATGTCTTCATTGCTCTTTTTTTAAAAACACTATTAAACAATGTATCTTACTGATTTTTCAGTAACCTTTTTATTTCGAATGAGTCTATTGTCGCTCTTGTTTGCAAGATTTTCCATGATTCACATCCATATGTTGCCTTTGGAACGATACATGCCCTCAGTAATTAAAATTTTACTGCTCTGTGGGTATTGTGCCACATGTTCGTCATGCCATTTAATCTTATTGTTAACCCTATTTTATTCTGATATTTTTTCTATCGCCCTCATCTCATTTTTTTTATATTTAAAAAATGGGAGATAATTTAATACCTGAACATGTGTCGTAATTAACATTTATTAGTAAACAATCAATATTAGAGCCATAAATAAATAAATTGGTTAGAAACGAATTTCCCCATATGGGCAGAACAAACAAACTGTAGAGCACGTTCTACGTGATTACCGGCTTCACGAGAGCATCAGAGTGATGATGATACGGCCACCCCAAACATACTTGATTAGCAATTATAAAGTAGTAGCGAGAGAAGCCTCGGGTAGGCGGATATTTTCAAAATGAGATACTCCGGTCTATGATGAATGCGAGTAAAGAAAATGACGAAGAGCGGTTAAAAAACAAAAACTCGAACCAATAAATATAAAAACAATTAGTTAATGAAAGATGTGAGCAAATAGTGGCTATATTTCATTGGACGAAATACCAGCATGACTTTAAGAAAAGTACCCGCAGCGAATAAAGAAAACAGAACTGCCAGAACATTTTTCCAATATAGACATTGTTGCGTCAACAACAAAAAAAAAAGCAGTGAGAACGTAAACAGCCGTTTCTGGAAAACGTTAAGAAAAAAGTTAAAACAGTCTGATGTTTCATTGCTGCTAACGGAGTGGTAAACAAAGACGAAGTTGAGAAATAGAACGGCTAACAGGAAAACAATGAATGAATTCAAAGTACAAGTCTTTTTGATTCATTCTTGATTCTTCAAGCCTTGGAAACACACCCCCGTGATCATCTTATGTAGCAAGGGCAGAAGTATTGACCATGCATGCCAGGATGGATGAATCAATCGTTCTTGTCTATTCAACGCTATCGTGGTAGTTAAACACGTCTATACAGAAACAAAATTAAATCTAACATTATCGTTAACCACAAGAAACTGTTGAGAATCTCACGGACCCTTTAAATGATTACAATATGCATACAAAATATAAATCAATTTCCGATTCATTTTCAATGAGAATACATGATTGAAAAATCTTTAGCGGTTAAAACAAAATGTTTTTGGTTAAACACTGTTTGTTCCCTGGCAGCTCAGGAAAGACAATCCAGTGGTTGAAATCGTGTTTGCACAACAGTTTCTTCTCTCCCTGTTGTGCAGGTGAAACAATATGCTGGGACTTTCCCCAATAAATGAGGCTCAGGGGGAAATAATTCGAAGGGATCTTGTTAAATAATACTTGAAAATTAAATGGATAAAGCACTAAGTGGGAACAATTTTATTGACTGGATAAACAAGTAAAAGATTAATTTTGTATTTGTTTCTAGGTTTAAAGTATCCAATAAAAAACAATTTAGATCAAATAGAGGCTGGAGAGTTCGATTTCTTTGTAAATAAGAAATCGAGCATTAAAAAATATGAGGTTGTAGGCAAATTTGTGTTGAAGGAATCGTCGCCATTGTTTGGCTTGATCCTGTTGGAACTTGGCTACCATGATGGCTTCTTAGAACTTGTCTGTGTCCTGTGACAAACGTCAGGGTGTCTGTAGCCGTCAATTTCAGTTAGTCTGTTACATATTTCATCCATTGTTGTGTGTGCTACGTCATCATAATGGCTCATTGTATATCCCTAGACCGGCCATACGCTAATCTTACGGTCTGTTGTTTTATGTGCGACGGAGATAATCTGACGACTAACTGTGTGTTATATGTTCGGAATTGGAGTCAAAAACGATGTCCTAACATCATCAAGTGATGTACATTAAAAAAAATATGACGATCATCATTTTCATTTTTACGTAAACTTCCGGTCAATATGGTGGATAGGCGGCAGGAACTGGCAGGAACTATTGAACGCTATGTATGAAAAGTGTTCCTTGTTGCAGTTTCCTCATATTCCAAGTCCGGCTTCTTGCAGGAGCTACTGAGTTAAGTGTTCTGTGCACACCGTGTGTTGTGTGTTTCATCCGTTTTGATCATGTTTCGATATTTCAATTGTTTACAATGAATTATTATTATATCGTATGACAAGGAACAGTTGGCCGTGTTCACTTTCTGTGCGGTTTCGCCTTATGTCTTTTGGCGTGTCCTGAGACTGCTATGATGGGGTCTACAGCTACCTTTCTTTGTTTGGGAGATGATTTAGTAATTCGGATGATTCCACTGGCACGGGCGGTTGAGCAATTATGGATTTTAATTCGTTTGCAGTGATACTGAGGCCTTCCATTACCATAACCAATCTTTCATCCATCTTCTCGGCATTCTACCCCACCCATCTGGTACCATACTCTAAATAATGATCTTTTCCAGAACATGTAATTTAGATGCTTGCTTGCGTTCGCCCGATGACTAAAGGAGTATTCCTCTTCATCATCCGCCCTTAAACGGACGCTAAGTGGGTGTGTCTGCGTTGTGTCGTGGTTTACATTATAACTGTGATATTTGCGCCTTTCGGCCCAACATATCCGACATCGGCATGTCATTTTTGAGTACCCGGTTGTCTTCCCTCTTCGATCCCTACTCGCTTAGCCAGACTAGACAGGTTAGTCTGTTACTAGAGGCACCATGGAGAGGTGGAGCAGGTTGGATGGTTCTGGTTCACCGATCCCTACTCGCTTAGCCAGACTAGACAGGTTAGTCTGTTACTAGAAGCACCATGGAGAGGTGGAGCAGGGTTGGATGGTTCTGGTTCACCGATCCCTACTCGCTTAGCCAGACTAGACAGGTTAGTCTGTTACTAGAGGCACCATAGAGAGGTGGAGCAGGTTGGATATTTCTGGTTCACCGATCCTGGCGCAAGCCATCAGCTCTAGGTCGCTGACAACTTCCAGCTCTGGTGCTGGGAGGCGCGCCTCTTTGTAGTTTAGATTACTATCAACTTTTTTATGATGATGAGAGGGGGCCGAGTAGAGTACTTTC
>JAVIAB010000108.1:12683657-12708657 GCA_032433765.1 Megaustenia siamemsis
TGATGTGGAAGTTAACATCATCATCATCAAGTACCATACCTGCTGGCGTGGGTGATCATAACTCTCCACAACTTTTGATCTCAAAAGTTATTTATCATTTCTGTTGTTGACCTTCTGCCAAGCCATTCTCTTAAGCTGACTTGTATCTTTTCTCTTTGCTTCCCTCGATCTCTTCGTCCCTCAATTTTTCAAGTTGTTACAATATATTCCAGTTGTTCTCTTCTCATTACATGGCCAAAAATGATGATTGTTTCTTCCTAATATTGAAAATTAGCTCTCTTTTTGTTTTGACCTCTTTCAGAACGTTTTCATTACTCTTCTTAGCTGTCCATGGTATTCTCAACATTCTTCTGTAAAACCACATTTCTACAGCCTCCAATTATTTTCTTGTCTGTTGTCCTACTTTCCATGATTCACATCCATATGTTAAGACTGGCTCTACATAACATCTAATAACTCCTTTTCTTGTTTCTAGAGAAACAAGTACACGAAGTTAATATATTTTATTTAAACAATAAATCAAGTACTATACCTGCTGACATAGGTGATCACGTCTCTCCGCAACTACGTGTCTACAATTATTTATTATTTCTGTTGTTAATTTTTTTTATCAAAACATTATCTTAAACTCTTTAAGTATCTCAACGTCGTCTTTCGCCACAAGTTCAGAAAATGGTTTAAAAAATGGCTTTCATAAATGGGGGACAACCATAAATAGTATTTTTCCTATCATAGTATATCCAATTTTCCAAATTGAAAACTGAGTTTCTTCAGTGTTTGTTTCTTTTGTTTTTTATTTTTTTTTAATTTTCTCAATTTTACTCGTCTTCTTGATTATACGTAAAGTATTAGATTATACACGGTGACGTAGCATTGGCGAGGTAAATTGAGGCCAGCCGTCTATAGCTGGCATAGCTCGGAACGCCACAAGTATCGAGTTTTTTTGTGTGTTTTTTTTTTTCGGGAAAACCTCCACAGCGGGCAAGCTCAGAGATATCAGTAGCGACGATCTCCCCTCATCATCATCATCATCATCATCGAGTGCCGTCTCCGCAACGAAGATTGGCTACCATGGATCGCCATTCCACTCTGTTTCCTGCTTTTATGGGGCAGGTTGTCATAGCTTGACTTGTCCATCTTTTGATGTTACTCACCCATGTTAGTCTTGGTCTGCATCGTTTACCTTGTATTTTCCCCTCCAGGATTAATTTTAGTAGGCTGCTGTGTCTTTTAACATGGCCCAGAAATAGTATTAGTCTTGTTTGAATTGTGTTTAGTAGTTCTCTTTTCAATTTTAGTTGTTTTAAGACTTCATCTTTTGTTTTCTTTTCTTTCCATCCAATACTAACTATTTTTTCTATAAATATATACATTTGAAAGGCTTTAATTCTCTGTTTTGTTTTCTTGTCTAATGCCAATGTTTCTGCACCATATAGGAATGTTGAGAAGACGTAACATTTTGCTATTCTTAGTTTTGCCCTGGTGTTATTTGTTTTGATGTTAATATGTTCTTCATGACATTAAAATTACTTTTTGACATTCCTATTCTTTTGTTTATTTCAGTTGTACATTTTCTATCACTGATTATAGTATGCCCAAAGTAGTTGCAGCTATTGACTGTCACCAGGTCTATTCCTTCAATTTTTATACCCACTTGTGGATTTTGAGTATTTTCTTTGCTTATGAACTTTTAGTCTTTTTCATATTCATATCTAGTCCATATTTTTTGCTTGTCTTGTTTATTTCATTAAGTAATTGTTGTAGATCTTAAGGATTTTCTGCTAGTAGTACAGTATCGTCAGCATATCTTAGGTTATTTATTATCTTTCCATTAACTTGTAGGCCTGGCATCTATCTCTGTGATATTTTAAAAGATTTGCTCAGTGTATAGATTGAACAAGCTTGGTGATAGGATGCATCCCTGTCTTACTCCTCTTTTTATATTAATAGGTGTAGAGTTCTCTTTGTTATATTTTATTATTGCTGTTTGCTCCCAATATAGATTACATATTAGTCGTATGTCCATGTCATCTAGATGTTTCTCTTTTAGGCATTCTATAAGTTGTTTGTGGTGTACTCTATCAAAAGCTTTGGTGTAGTCTATGAAGCAGGCATATATTGGTTTCTTTACTTCTGTGTACGTTTCGATTAATGTATAACTATCGTATTTTGAACATTAAAATTTTACGTGGCGGAATCGATTACTTGTCGGGCTCTAGACCAGGCAAACGCAGGTTCGAATCCAGGCAGGGTCAAAGGTTTTTTGTTTTTTTTTTTCTGTCTGTGGTGAAATAAAAACTCAGACCCGAACACCTCGTGGCTACTGCGCTGGACAAGTGGCCTTTATTCTCCGGTCTTATATGTCCCCCCCCCCCACCCCCAACTCCCGGACAGACGAATATGCTTTAAAGATAGTATTTTGTTTTTTATTGCCGACTGAATAAAACATAGAAAACATAAAGAAAAGAATAGGAATGACAAAAAGCAATTTTAATGCCATCAAAAAAAATAAATAACTAACATCAATGTACATAACATCGGGACTATAACTAAGAATAGCAAAATGTTGTATCTTCACAAAAATTCATGTGTGGAGCAGAAAGATGGACATTAGATAAGACAACAGAACTGAAAATTGAAGCCTTTGATATGTGGATTTGTAGAAGAATTGGATGGAATGAAAAGAAAACAAATGAAATCTTAAAACAACTAAAAATGGAAAGAGAACTACTAAACTCAATTCAAACTAGACAGATGAGAATTTTGGGGCATGATAAAAGACAGCAGCCTACTAAAAGTAATCCTGTCCATGGAAAATACAAGGTAAAAGAGACAGAGATAGACCAAGATTAACATGGACGAGTAACATCAACAGATGGACAAGTCAGCCTATGACAACCTGCACAATCAAAACAAGAGACAGAGCGGGATGGCGGTCCATGATAGCCAGCCTTCGTTACGGAGACGACACTAACTGTTTTTTTTTCGTTTGCCAGCTTTTTACCTCTGACGAAGTCCCTAGAGACTAGGAACTGAATTTTGCTTGTTAATCCGTTCAGCCGTGTGGACAGTGGTCCCTCGCCGCACAGGCAGATAACTCCGACTTCGAAGGTACTCATGTTCTTTCCGTCGATGAGTAATTGACGTTTCAAGCCGGGCCCCGCTGCTGAGACAAGTTGTGGTTGCCGCACTAACTGATAATGAAACATCCATCAACGTCCCTTTTCTTCCTTCACCCCATTTTAATTAAATGAATGACAAGAACAAACGAGACGGATTATACCAAGATCTTGTCAGATCACAGCTGTGAACTTGTGGTATCAAGGTGGGAACTTCTTCTTCTTCTACCTTTTCAGCTCCCAGTGGAGCATAGGTCTTCAACAAACACTTTCCAAGTCGTTCTGTTTTTTGTCATTCTTTTTAAATCATTAAATGTCTTCCCATCAAATTCATCTCTGCCTCTATCTGTCTTCTCCAAGAATTCCTTGGTCTTCCTCTTTGTCTTTTCCCCTGGGGATTCCAAAAAAGGGCCTGTTGTGTAATACTCTCAGTTGGCTTCTGTAGTGTGTGTCCTATCCAGCGCCATCGTCATCGCTGTATCTCTTTATCCACTGGTGTTTGATAAAGAAAAGGTGGGATTAAATTCAGGTCGTACTTCGAAATCAACGGTTCAACTGTTGTAAATTACTTTTATTATTACCTCCCATGATGTGAACTAAAAATCTGTCTGTTCAAATTTATTTTTAAATTTAAATGCTCAATAGAAAAGCCACTTTATGAGTATACTTTAGCAGACCTCAATTATTTCGATTATATTGATCTTTAGTAACATAAATCCACGCGCCAAGAAAATTGCACAGCCTCCTGTAACGACGAAGGCCAGAAAATATATACATATGTGATCTTACACAGCTATCAATGCCAAACTTGCTTTTAAAAACATTAATATTTTATTCACAAGAATTAATTTAAAATGTAGATTAATTGCCTAAGAAATCTGGCACCATTTTGTTATTTGAAATTTCATGTTCACAGTTTATGTTCCCACGATTTTTCATTTCATTCTAGCGATGAAGTGGGGAATCTTGTTTACCTCTTGTTTCAATTGCAACCATTAAACAAACAACTTAAAACCCGCACGCGCCTTTTCACAATCTTTGTTGACAATTCAGAACATGAGAAAAATGCAGACCACATGAAGGTTTCCATTGAGACTCCGACGAGTGGTATTAGGGTGCGAGTTTTGATTGTGATCGGGACGCCAGGTGTTTCGTGTTACTGACGTTCGGGGCCTATGTGATAATGCCAAGTGAGATCATTAAAGAGTTCGGGGTTTTTTTTTTTTTCAAAAAAATTCATACGCAGAAGTTGATATTAGACGCGAGAAATCACAGTTTTTAATTGAGTGCGATGTGTTGATCTCCGGGGCTTTGAAAGTGATTGTTCTCTTATTCACACTTACGGTGTTTCACATTTGTGGTGTTTCACGTTTACATTTCTAATTCCTAAATGGTTTTTTTTTTTCAATTAAAAAAGAACTGCATTTTATAGATTTTTTCAGCTTTAGATTTGTTTCAAATATTTCTCTTAGAGTTTAGTTTGCATTTCTATCTTTTCCCCCATAACTATAGAAAGGTAGCAAAAGAGAATGCAATCAATATGTACGTATATCTCTTCTCAGCCATGTAATAAAGTTATACACCAAAACTGTGGAGAAACGGCTGAGACCAAAAATAGAACTACAGTTCAGCGATTCTCAAATGGGTTTCCGAAAAAAACAGAGGATGTACTGACGCTCTATTCACCATAAATCAGCTAGCAGAAAAAAAAAAAAAAAAACGACAGAACACAATCAAAATGTGTACATAGCTTTCATTGACCACGAAAAAGCATTCGACAGAGTAAACAGAGAACAGCTGTGGGAGATACTAACAACATACGGAGTAAGCCACCATCTAACCAACCTAATTAAAAGTCTCTACATCAAACCAGCTGCATAGTAAGAACAGCAGCAGGCTACACGGACCACTTCGAAGTCAGATCAGGTGTAAAGACAGGGGTGCGTACTATCCCTGTATACTGTTTATTACATACATGGACCATATATGCAAGCTAGCCAACCCATCAGAGACAGAGGAGATCAACGAGCTTCTATTTGCAGACGACCAGGCACTAATACATGAAACAATAAAAGACCTACAAGAACACTTCAATAGACCCAACAGCGCAGGCACAAAATACAGCATGAAAATCAACATCAACAAAACAAAAGTCATAATGTTGCCAAAAAAAAACAGAACATCAACATAACTTTTGAAGGCAGGCAACTAAAGAAATAGAGGAATTCAAATACTTGGAAAGTTTAATGACAAACGGCAATTCACAAACTGCAGAGATAGACTCAAGATGCATCGTAGCTTGTCAAATAATTGGACAGCTATCGCCACCATTGTCCAACAAGTAAAGAAATAACACTAGAGGCAAAACGGGCACTCTACAATACAATCTTCATCCCAACGTTGTACTACCAATGCCAGTCCTGGACCCTAGATGCAAGAACAATACGAAAAATAT
This sequence comes from Megaustenia siamemsis, assembly GCA_032433765.1. Taxonomy (NCBI): domain Eukaryota; kingdom Metazoa; phylum Mollusca; class Gastropoda; order Stylommatophora; family Ariophantidae; genus Megaustenia; species Megaustenia siamemsis. The sequence goes on from JAVIAB010000108.1 coordinate 12,689,232, forward strand.
TCTCTACTGAGATTAAATGTGTTAGACGAATGACAGGAAACAGCCTGAGAGAGAAGATCAGAAATAACTGAGAAAAAAGCTAGGAACAGCCCCTGCCACAGAATATACAACAAACAAACAAAAACACAGATAAAATGGTTTGGCCATGTGACAAGGCAGAGTGATCAAAATACAACACAACGAGCCCTCAAAAAATATTGCGAAAACACCAGACCCAAGGGTCACGAAAAAGATCGACGGAATATTAGAAGCTCTAGGAAACGTAACAGCAGCAGAGACGAACAGAAGAACAAAAGACTGCAAATTATATCTCCCCTCGACAATGAAAAGCAAATGAAGAAGGAAAGAAGAAGATCTTTCTGTCTTCACTTCCTCTTCTACCCGTTTGGGTGTCGAGGAAGATACAAATTTCTGGTTCTCGCCCTTTTGGCGAGTTGACTATTTGACAATTGAAGGAGTTGTAACATTTATGTGATTAGCAATATTTAATGTTCTTGCTATGTGCGCTACCACTCGTGACAGATGTTGTTTAACAAAATTGATAGTTCTCCTCACGGTTCTTGCTTGATCCTGTGTAACGTTCTTGGTAGGTTTCATTTCATAGTGATTAGTAGAAATTATTTAATTCATTTTTAAAAACAGTAATTGATAAATATTATTTAACGTTTTTGACCAATGTTATTTAACGTTCTCGAAATTTTATTTAACGTTCTTGACAAATGTTATTTAACAGTCTTAACAAATGTTATTTAACGTTCTTCATAAATGTTGTTTAACGTTCTTGACAAATGTTATTTAAGTCTTGAAAAATGTTATTTAACCTTCTGGACAAATGTTGTTTAACGTTCTCCACGATATTCATAATAATTATCGTTTTGGTACGCTTCGGTTTTTGGTATTCGTTATCGCTCTTGGCACGTTTGCTTTTCTTTGTTTGTGTGTTTTTTTTTAATATATGGTTCAAAAACATTCTTTTGTGGACGTCCACGTAACGTCCTTTTAACTCTTTCAGTACCACAGGTTTTTATAAATTCAGCGGTAGAGATTTCGGAGACAAAATTTGTCATGTTTTTAAATATCAATCTACATGTTTATATTTATCTAACACATAATATACTATATGTGAATTTTTAGATAATTAAATAAGGAATTAGATTTCACCAATACCAAGTTGATACAAGACATGTAAATAGAATATTGTTTGATGAAAATTTACACTAATCAAATTGAGAGTGACGCACTATGCGGCTAAACGTACGGAAAGAGTTAAGGGCGGGTGACGAAGAGGAATTCTACAGTCTACGAATACTCTAGAATACTTTAGTCATCGGGCGAACGTAAGCAAGCAAGCAAGCAAACACATTCTTAATGAATATACGAGTGCCGAGGTCATCCATGGAAGGGAAGGAACGTTGTATAAAAGCCAGAATAAAGACAACTTATCCATCTGGTAATACTGATTTCCTAAGAGAGATAGTTCTAACTTCGAACAACTGCTGCCTTGCGTGGAAATCGAAGAGTGGAGACAAAAAATAATAAATGAATATTATTATAGAGGGAAACTTCCGAGGTGATAATCAGCGAAACAATTCAGAGGAAGAAGTATGATTACAGCACTCGGAAAAAAAATGACAAATAATCAACAACAGAAAAAACAAAACAAAGAACAACATATGGACCGAAGCGGGATCGAACCCGTACTCAGTGGTACAGTACCCTGCCACGAAAAGCCAAAGGTAAAAGCCAAAGGTAAAAATCGAAGAAAGAAATAGAAAGTTGCTCTGTGAAAGCAGGGCCAGCACAAGGTACCGTCAACTCTTTATATTATTTTAATTAAACTTATAAAGGGCGCCGAAGTGTAGCCTAGGGCGCCAGCAACCGTCACTGTGTACACGTTTGATGTACTTGGCAACAAGTTACAAAACACATCGCAACTGTGTACACGTTTGATAAACTTGGCAACAAGTTACAAAACACATCGTAACTGTGCACATGCTTGATGTACTTGGCAACAAGTTACAAAACACATCGCAATAGTGTACACGTTTGATGTACTTGGCAACAAGTTACAAAACACATCGCAACTGTGTACACGTTTGATAAACTTGGCAACAAGTTACAAAACACATCGTAACTGTGCACATGCTTGATGTACTTGGCAACAAGTTACAAAACACATCGTAACTGTGTACATGTTTGATGTACTTGGCAACAAGTTACAAAACACATCGTAACTGTGTACACGTTTGATGTACTTGGCAACACGTTACAAAACACATCGCAATAGTGTACACGTTTGATGTACTTGGCAACAAGTTACAAAACACATCGTAACTGTGTACATGCTTGATGTACTTGGCAACAAGTTACAAAACACATCGTAACTGTGTACATGTTTGATGTAATTGGCAACAAGTTACAAAACACATCGTAACTGTGTACATGTTTGATTTACTTGGCAACAAGTTACAAAACACATCGCAATAGTGTACACGTTTGATGTACTTGGCAACAAGTTACAAAACACATCGCAATAGTGTAACCAGATGCTGAAGAAGCAATTTCACACTTATTGTTAGATTTGGAATCATCGATTTTGGTGGATTGGAATCAGCGATCTTGGTGGATTTGGAATCATCGATTTTGATTCACTGATCTTGATAGATTTTGATTCACCGATTTTGGTAGATTTGAAATCATCGATTTTGATTCACTGATCTTGATAGATTTTGATTCACCGATTTTGGTAGATTTGGAATCATCGATTTTGATTCACTGATCTTGATAGAATTTGATTCCCCGATTTTGGTAGATTTGGAATCAATCGATCTTGGTAGATTTTGAATTATCGATTTTGGTAGATTTTGATTCATCGATTTTAGTAGATTTTGAAGTATCGATTTTGGTAGATTTTGATTCACCGATCTGGGTAGATTTTGATTCACCGATCTTGATAGATTTTGATTCACCGATCTGGGTAGATTTTAAGTCAGTTCTGCAGCCACATCTTATTTCACCGTTATTTATGTTAAACTATCTATGTAGATAATGTAAAAAAAAAAAGGTAAAGTACCCCGTCACGCCAAGTGGCGTATAGGGAAATATGGTGTCAGTGACCCTATATTTTACAGACCTTCAGCACATGATTTTTGGGGTAATGTGGTCGGTATTACGCCCATGCTGCTTTACTTTCCCAGAAAAAAATTTTAAGGCTGGGTTAACCCGGAAGCCGTCGGTTGGGATCGAACCCTACCCCTTGTCCTTTGTAGTCCAGTTCACTAACCACTGAGCTATCGCGGCTCTCTATGTATTGTCATGAATTAAGTTTTTTTTCGTAAAATAAATTTATCGTTCTTTTCAGCATTTTCTCAAGTGTCATTATTATCGTCTCTCTCCATCCACCCAATTAATTCTTTCCACAATGAAATAACATCTGCTTATTTAGTTTACTTATTTTCGTTTATCTCAATCTCAAAGTTTCTGATCCACACAAAGTGATGATAAACATCTATTAATTCTTATTTTCAGCCTTTATAATGGTATATGTTAGATTTACTATTTTAACTGACCATGCTAATCATGTGTTTTACTTAATACTTATTCTAATTCGACGAGTCAGGAACCCATTTTTACCTTTCGATCGACTGCAATGTGTACTGTAAGAAATAAAAACACGATCTTTAAGGCTGGGAACATATTTGTTTTAGGTAAATATTGCGGAGAAACCCTGTTAAAAAAAAAAAAAACAGTAAAGATTCCCCCTCACGCCAAGTAGCGTACAGGGAATATAGTGTTAGGGACCATAATTTTTATAGACCTTCGGCACGTGGTTTTTGAGGTAATGTGGTCGGTATTATCCTCGTGCTTATTTACTTTCCAAGAAAAATTCAGTACCCATTTAACGTTGGGTGAACCCGGAAGTCGTCGATCAGGATCGAACACGACCACTTGTCGTCTGTGGTACAGTTCCCTAACCACGGAGCCATCGAGGGTACCGGGGAAACCCGTTTGCTAGACATAAATAGATAACTAGCACAGGTACGTGTAAGCATCGCCGTCTACAGATGTAAGCCTGGCGGCTGAAGGGAGAACTCCGGAATACCTCAAACTGGTGTGACGTTTTCATATTTGCGAAAAGGGTGGTTGTAGGTAGAACGACTTCAGCCGTCTATTGCTCCTATAGCCGAACACGTCACAGTAGTAAGGGCGTTCTGGGGAGTTTCACTTTCAGTCCGCAGACTTACTACTATAGACGGCCATGGTGTAAGACTTTAGAATTAGGGAAATTTCTCTCTCTCTCTCTCTTCCCCCCCCCCCCCCCCCCTTAGGCATACGGGGAAAACAGTGTTGGTGGAAATGTTTTTTTTCAATAACCCGCGGGACATTTTTACTTGGGTGATGTGGTCGGTATCACGTTGGGCCGCCTTCTTCTACCTTTAATTTCTCTATGGAGCATAGGTTTTCTACACATACTTTCTATGCCGTTCTGCTTCTTGCCATTCTTTAAAGATCATTGCATGTCTTCCCCATCATCTTCATCTCTGCTTCCATCGGTTTCTTCAAGAATATTTTGGTCTTCTTCTTTGTCTCTTCCCATTGGGATTCCAAAAAAAGGGTCTGTTGTGTAATACTCTTAGTTGGTTTCCGCAGTGTGTGTCATATTCAACGCCACTGTCTTCGCTGTATCTATTGGTCCAATTGTATTTGACTGGCGCCTTCCTATAATTCTAAGTTAGTGATTTTGTCCTGCCATTTCTATCTGTTTAGGGAGCCGCGATAGCTCAATGGTTAGTGAACTGGACTACAAAGGACAAGGGTAGGGTTCAATCCCAACCGACGGCTTCCGGTTTCACCCAGCCTTAAATGGGTACCAGATTTTTTTTCTGGGAAAATAAAGCAGCACGGGCGTAATACCGACCACATTACCCTAAAAATCATGTGCTGAAGGTCTGTAAAATATAGGGTCACTAACACCATATTCTCTATACGCCACTTGTCGTGACGGGGGTACTTTACTTTTTTAAATTTCTATCTGTTTATTCTGCGCAAGCATCCGTTAATGAACATCAGTGTCTTCGCGATTGTCCTTTTTGTTGTTCTCCATGTTTCACAGCCAAATAATAGGACTTATTTAACATTGGAGTTCAACATTTTTATTTTTGTATTTAACTTAATTTCTTTGGATTTCCATATGTTTCCTAGTGCAGCGAATACTTCCCTTGATCTTTGTATCCTTATTTTGGTATCATTCTCTGTCCCCCTTATTTGTCTCTAATACCGCCCAAATATGTTAACAGATGTTACGTTTAGGCCGCCTTACATTGCCAGAAAAAAAAAATCCTCTTTAAGGTTAGGAGTTTTAACGTTCGGAAAATAAACACACAACCGGGAAACATAAAGATAAGAGACAATTATAGTCAGGGGTCATAGTCACTGATCAACAGGACAAATGTGTTAGGTAACTTTAACAGTTTGATTGCCAATTTGGCTTTTTCAAAGTGTTGTTTGGCTTAAAATCAACATTTTAATCTGGCAACCTTGATGAGAAATTCGAAATCTACATTATATTCCCACGCTGTTTTGACAAATTAATTAAATCATTACCTCTTTACCAGCCACGTGCACCGTTGTATGGTAATGTATTATTTCACGAGTACCAAGAAAAAAAATATGTGTACAGTGTCACAAATTTGAACCACAATTGAAGGCTATGCATGAAAAGTGTTCCTTGTTGCAGTTTCCTCATATTCCAAGTCGCATGTCTGTGTTAGTCACCTCTAGTGACTCGGGCAGATGGTGCTCGTAAACCTGGGAGGGCCGACCATCTAAGGGCAGAATCCCCCTACAGAAAATATCATCTGCTGCCTTGCAGGAAGATTGGGGATAATCAAAGGCTAAGGAGAGCAAACCTAAACAAAATGCTGGCTGAAATCGGATGCACTGGGCCACTGGCGCAGAACATAGTGCAACGTTTCAACAGGTATTCAAGCGGAGTGGATCTAACAGGCTTAAACAGACAGCTGTCTTCGTGTGAGAGTCTGGAGTCCTACTCTGATTGAGTCCTGATAGCAGAGAGAGAGAGAGAGAGAGAGAGAGAGAGAGAGAACCACTTCAATAAAATATCCATCTGAAGAATAAGTAAAATGTTGTTTTCTCATGACATCTTCACTTACACATGTAGCAACATTTTTATGGTTAATACTAAAATGCCACTTTGAGATTAAATCAAGCAGCCGTGATAGATGACTACAGATATCAGACATAAGTTACAATTATATTTTCCAGAGACTTATTAGTTTTATTGTTCTTCTTTTCCGTGTAAAGGTAGAGTACGAGACTTAAATCTGCGTCTTATCACGCGGAGTGATAGGAGTGTTCGAAGTGTTCGGAGACTTCCGGATATTGTCGCTTTAAGCAGCGAAATTCACAATGCGAGGCGGCATTCCTCACCTTCCCAGAGTACTACCCTGGTACCCATTGCTGTCAGAGGCTGGGTAGGCCGCGGGGGTATATTTTTCCAACCACAATTACAATTCACACTGCTTCCAGCGGGAATCTAATACGGGTTGTCCGAACGTCGGTAGCTGGGAGCTTTTCCCTTTTAAAGGACAAAATCACTAGCATAGAATTATGGAAAGAATTTGAAGATTATTCCGTCTTCTCTATCATCTTCTTCTCTGCTTCCACCTCTCTTCACCAAGAATATTTTGAGTTTTTTTTTTGTCTCTTCTCCTTGGGGACTCCAAGAAAGGGCCAGTTGTGTAAAACTCTCAGTTGGCTTCCGCAGTGTGTGTCCTATCTAGCTCCATCATTTTCGTTGTTTCGTTTTGGCCACTGGCACTTAACTGGTACTTTTCCACAAAAAGCTGGACAATTTCATTAACATAGTGATTTTATTCTTTTGCCGTTCTTTTCCGTGTTCTGCAAGGGAGGCTGTATATTTTTTGCCCATTCAGGTTTATTTCAACGACACAAAAGAAGGGGAAATATTTCATTGCTGATTTTGCCTTGGTGGTGTTTTACTATATTTGTATGTTCACCTAAAGACTATTCCTCTTCATCACTCGTCCTTAAAAGGGCGTTAAATTAGCGTAATTATCTTGTGTCGTACTTGACAGTGTGCTATGCATGCTTGGTGCTGCTTACTTGCCTGAGTTACTGGAGACGAATAATAAAAAGTGAATATTATTATAGAGGGAAACTTCCGAAGCTGTGTTCCCTAGCGTTTGGCTTTTCGTGGCCAGGCGCTGTGCCATGGAGTACGGGTTCGATCCTGCTTCGAACCATATATTGTTCTTTGTTTTTTTTTCTGTTGTTAAATATTTGCCATTTTTTTCCGAGTAAAAAAAGTAAAGTACCCCCCGTCACTCCAAGTGGCGTATAGGGACTATGGTGTCAGTGACCATTAATTTTACAGACCTTCGGCACACTTATTTTTTGGTAATGTGATCGGTATTAAGCCCGTGCTGCTTTACTTTCCCAGAAAAAAATCCGGTACTCATTAAAGGCTGGGTGAACCGGAAGTCGTCGGTTGGGATCGAACCCTACCTCTTGTCCTTTGTAGTCCAGTTCACCAACCACTGAGCTATCGCGCCTCCCATTTTTCTGAGTGCTGTAAACATGCCTCCACCTCCTATGATCGCCTGAGTTACCCGGTGACAAAAGGTAAAGTTGCACTCCCGGATAGTTTTAGTTCACCAACCCCAAAGCAAGTTATCCCTCTTCATCATCTGCACTTAAAGGGGCGTTAAGTTGACGTAAATGCGTTTTGTCGCAGTTTGCAGTAAAACTTGTATTTGCACCTTTTGACCCAACACATCCGACTTCAACGCTGTGTTTTTGAGTACCGAGGTTGCCTTCCCTCTCGGTCACTATTCGCTAGACCAGACTAGACTGGTTAGTCTGTTTCTAGAGGCAAATTGAAGAGCTGGAGTAATATCAGAATAGCTCTGGTTCAAACAATCAGCTATGAGTCGCTGACAACTTATCGTCGCTGCTACCGTGCGCTATTGCATCCACAATAAGCTGCGATGTGAATCCCTCAAAGTTAACTTTGCAAATTTTGACTGAAACTGGCGCAGCTCCAACAACATATAAACATATGTCACTACAGTATGTTGGAAGTTACATAAGTCACACAATTATTTAAACCCTCGCTCCACTTTCGTATAAATCAGAACATACCACAGAGGCCAAACATGATCGCGTGGTCACGTTTGCGGTCATCAAGAGAAAAAAAATGGTCGTGGCATTTCCATAAATAGATTTAATACATTCAATAGTGGCACACAAATACATTCCAAAACATGATACACATAAATAGCGTAGTAGACTCCGGAGTTTACGCTACTCGTTGCACGTTACTTCCACTTTTATCTCTCTTATCAATCTAAACACAATTGTATTACATTCACTCAACATTTATAAAATGGGGTCTATTGGTACTACATTCACTCAAAATTTATGAAATGGTGCCTATTGGTGCTACATTCACTCAACATTTATGAAATGGTGCCTATTGGTGCTACATTCACTCAACAATTATGAAATGGTGGCTATTGGTGCTACATTTACACACTAAATAAGAAATTGTGCCAGTTGGTCTTACATTTACTCAACAATTATGATATGGTGTTTGTTGATACTACATTCACTCAACAATTGGGATATGGTGTTGTTGATAATACATTCACTCAACAATTATGATATGGTGTTTATTGATAATACATTCACTCAACAATTATAATATGGTATTTGATGATGCTACATTCACTCAACAATTGTGATATGGTGTTTGTTGATACTACATTCACTCAACAATTGTGATATGGTGTTTATTGGTACTACATTCACTCAACAGTTGTGATATGGTGTTTGTTGATACTACATTCATTCAACAATTGTGATATGATGTTTTTGATACTACATTCATTAAACAGTTGTGATATGGTGTTTGTTGATATTACATTCACTCAACAATTGTGATATGATGTTTTTGATACTACATTCACTCAACAATTATGATATGGTGTTTGTTGATACTACATTCACTCAATAATTGGGATATGGTGTTTGTTAATACTACATTCACTCAACATTTGGGATATGGTGTTTGTTGATACTACATTCACTCAATAATTGGGATATGGTGTTTGTTGATACTACATTCTTCCCATCTTCAAATAAAGACTTTCAGCTCCTTGTGGAGCATAGGTCTTCAACAAACACTATCAGCTTCCTGTTGAGCATAGGTCTTCAATAAACATTACAGCTCTCTGTTGAGCATAGGTCTTCAACAAACAATTTCAGCTCCCTGTTGAACATAGGTCTTCAAGAAACACTTTCAGCTCCCTGTGGAGCATAGGTCTTCAACAAACACTTTTCAAGCCGTTCTGTTTCTTGCCATTCTTTTAAGATCATTCCATGTCTTCTCCATCATCTTCATCTCTGCTCCCACCTCGCTTCACCAAGAATATTTTGGTTTTTCTCTTTGTCTCTTTTCCTTGGGGTTTCCAAGAAAGGGCATATCTTGTAATATTCTCAGTTGGCTTCCGCAGTGTGTGTCCTATCCAGCGCCATCATTTTCGTTGTATCTCTTTGTCCACTGGTTTTTGACTGGTACTTTTCTATAATTCTACGTTAGTATTTTTGTCCTGCCATTTCCATCCTTTTATTCTGCGCAAGAATCCATTAATGAAGGTCGTTATCTTCATGATTGTCATTTTTGTTGTTCTCATGTTTCACGCCATATATTACTACTGATTTAACATTGTTTTTTTTTCTTACTCCTCGGCCTATATGTGTGTTTTATGATATGAAATCATAAGATATTCTCTCTATGTGGTTCTCCATTTTATTTATGGTCTCTATATGTAGCTCAACATTCTTTCTTTAATGGTCTCGTTCATTTATGTGTCTCTTCTGACAACTCCAGCAGCTTTTTACCAACATTTATGTCATTGAAGCCTTCTTGTTGTTAGTGACCATGTCTGAATGTAGCAGCAGAAAGCCGGAATGAACAAGGTTATAATGACATTACAACGCTTCATTTAATTGAATTAAATATGTAATTAAAACGTGCTTTCTAAATCACGTGATCATTTTGCCAGAAGGTCAAAATATGTAAAACAAACAAAAAAAGCTGTCACTAATCATACATTAACATGAAAAAGAGCATTCTCATCGTGTAACAAGAAAATGTATATTAGTTTTACATTATCATCCACACACACACACACACACACAGATATATATATATAAGTAAAGTTTCCCTTCACGCCTTGCTAGGTGAATGGGAAAAATGGTGTTAGTGACCATATGTTTCTATGACCATGATACATTTTTGGGTGATCTGGTCGATATCACGCCTGGCCGCCTTTGCATATACAGTTACAGAATATCTAATTGTGTCACTTCAGCACAACAGGAAAAAAAAAAGATTTTACCGGTGGCTTGAAATATTCCATCTCTCTGTCCTTTCGAGCCGAGGACGGCACATAGGGCAGAACCACAATCTCAAAAACAGAAACCTTGCGTGCCAAAATGGCACATATTGCAGAGATCACCGCTTCTAAAATCTATGGTTCTATTTCCATAACAATACTTTTTACAACGACAGCTTGTCAAGCCATCGATCAATCTCCTTAGTCGCCTCTTACGACATGCTTGGAAGGTCTCAGTGTCACTATTCTTTACTCATAATGAGGCCCCGGTAACACACATGATCTTGAAATATTGCGTGCAGTAAAAGTAATGAACGTTCAAGAAGGTTAGTGTATGAGCAAATCTGAAATCAAACAATTCCATCAGTCGCTACTAAAACCCAAGGTATACCGTTAGCATTATGTGGGCTAGCGTCAGACGCGGTGGAGAATTTTGTGTGACGATGTTTGTCTGTTATCAACTTAGTATATTGCCCTCCCCCCCCCCTTTTTTTTTTTCTTTGTGTACAGGGCCGAATGTAGACTTGGTGAGGCCCTTAGCTCGCCAGTGTAGACTTGGTGAGGCCCTTAGCTCGTCAGTGTAGACTTGGTGAGGCCCTTAGCTCGCCAGTGTAGACTTGGTGAGGTCCTTAGCTCGTCAATGTAGACTTGGTGAGGCCCTTAGCTCGCCAGTTTAGACTTGGTGAGGCCCTTAGCTCGTCAATGTAGACTTGGTGAGGAACTCAGCTCGCCAGTGTAGACTTGGTGAGGACCTTAGCACGTCAATGTAGACTTGGTGAGGCCCTTAGCTCGTCAATGTAGACTTGGTGAGGACCTTAGCTCGCCAGTGTAGACTTGGTGAGATCCTTAGCTCGCCAGTGTAGACTTGGTGAGACCCTTAGCTCGCCAGTGTAGACATGGTGAGGCCCTTAGCTCGCCAGTGTAGACTTGGTGAGGCCCTTAGCTCGTCAATGTAGACTTGGTGAGGAACTCAGCTCGCCAGTGTAGACTTGGTGAGGCCCTTAGCTCGTCAATGTAGACTTGGTGAGGCCCTTAGCTCGCCAGTGTAGACTTGGTGAGGTCCTTAGCTCGTCAATGTAGACTTGCTGAGACCCTTAGCTCGCCAGTGTAGACTTGGTGAGGTCCTTAGCTCGTCAATGTAGACTTGGTGAGGCCTTTAGCTCGTCAATGTAGACTTGGTGAGGAACTCAGCTCGCCAGTGTAGACTTGGTGAGGCCCTTAGCTCGTCAATGTAGACTTGGTGAGGACCTTATCACGTCAATGTAGACTTGGTGAGGCCCTTAGCTCGTCAATGTAGACTTGGTGAGGACCTTAGCTCGCCAGTGTAGACTTGGTGAGACCCTTAGCTCGCCAGTGTAGACTTGGTGAGGAATTCAGCTCGCCAGTGTAGACATGGTGAGGCCCTTAGCTCGCCAGTGTAGACTTGGTGAGGCCCTTAGCTCGTCAATGTAGACTTGGTGAGGAACTCAGCTCGCCAGTGTAGACTTGGTGAGGCCCTTAGCTCGTCAATGTAGACTTGGTGAGGCCCTTAGCTCGCCAGTGTAGACTTGGTGAGGTCCTTAGCTCGTCAATGTAGACTTGCTGAGACCCTTAGCTCGCCAGTGTAGACTTGGTGAGGTCCTTAGCTCGTCAATGTAGACTTGGTGAGGCCCTTAGCTCGTCAATGTAGACTTGCTGAGGCCCTTAGCTCGCCAGTGTAGACTTGGTGAGGTCCTTAGCTCGTCAATGTAGACTTGCTGAGGCCCTTAGCTCGCCAGTGTAGACTTGGTGAGGCCCTTAGCTCGCCAGTGTAGACTTGGTGAGGCCCTTAGCTCGTCAATGTAGACTTGATGAGGCCCTTAGCTCGTCAATGTAGACTTGCTGAGGCCCTTAGCTCGCCAGTGTAGACTTGGTGAGGTCCTTAGCTCGTTATTGTCGACAAAATGTCGTGTGATTCCTCACCATCTTCTTCCTCCTTCCAATTCCTTGTGGAGTATAGGGCTTCAACAGACACTTTCCAAGCTGTCCTTGCTTCTTGGCATTCTTTCAATATCACTCCATGTATTCTCCATCTTCTTTATTTCTGCTTCCACATGTCTTCTCCAAGAATATTTTGGTGTTCCTCTTTGTCTCCTTTCATGGGGATTCCAAAAGAAGGATCTGTCGTGTTGCCTTCCGCAGAGTATTTCCTATCCAGCACCAATGACTTCGTTTTATCTCTTAGTCCACTTGCATTTGACTGATGCTTTCCGATTGTTCCAAGTTAGTGGTTTTGTCCTTCCATTTCAAATTCTTTTATTCTGTGCAAGCATCCATTAATGAAGGTCTGTATTTTCGTGATTGTTGTTTTTGTTGTTCTCCATGTTTCACAGCCATATAATAGAACTGATTGTTTGGAGTTGAAAATTCTAATTTTTATATTTAACATAATATCTTAGAATTTGCATATGTTTTCCAGTGCAACGAATACTCCTGTTACTTTGATATCCTTATTTTGGTATCATTTTCGGTTCCTCCTTATTTGTCTATATTACTGCCCTGATATATGTAAGATTTTACGTCTAGTAGAGGTATTTCTCCTATTGTTATTCGGTTATTGCCAACTGTAATAATTGTTATGATTTTGATCTTATTTCTTTTTATTTTCAGTCCCATATGTTATGATCTCTCATCAAGCATATTCATTTTATCTTGCATATATTGATCATTATGTGATATGAGATATATACCATCAGCAAAGTCTGAGTCATCAAGTTGCTTGGTCAGTGACAACTGGATTTCAAGTTTGTTGTGCCGCGTTATTCTCATAATCCAATCTAAGTCCAGCAGAAAAAGAAACGGATATAGAAGTCATCCCTGCTTTACTCTTGTTCTTATTTCAAATGTTTCTGTAAGCTGTCCTTCATGTACAACACGTTTCATTTCTTCATAGATGTTTTTATCAAGTTAGTAAACTTACCGAATATTGCGCAATGACTCGACTCCATATCATACAAAGCATATATTAAAACAGGAGAATAGAGGAGTAAAGGAGGTAAAACCATAATACGATGGACAGGCAACATACAAGAAACCTTACAACAACATGAATTGACAGTAAATGAAGCCACCAAAAGGATTGAAACCAGAACTGTGAGCATCTCCCTTGACACCCGAACAGGTACAAGAGAAAGTGAAGAAAGAAAGAGAAAGAGACCTTAAGTAGGGTAAGTGAAACAAACCTTTGAGGGCCCCCGCTAAAAAAAAATAACACCAGAAGGTCTTTCTAATAGATAACAATATAAACAAATGTGAGGCCCCCTCTGTTTGTGATGGCCTATGATGTAGCTTATTTCGACAAGGCCTAAATCTGGCCCTCTATGTGTATGTGTGTGTGTTCGCCAACGCGCGCCTGTGTAATTCTCTTCTTCTTCTACCTTTTTAGCTCCCAGTGGAGCATAGGTCTTCAACAAACACTTTCCGAGTTGTTCTGTTTTTTTTTTGCCATTCTTTTAAGATCATTCCATGTCTTCCCCATCATCTTCATCTCTGCTTCTATCTTTCTTCTCCAAGAATTCCCTGGTCTTCCTCTTTGTCTTTTCCCCTGGGGATTCCAAAAAAGGGCCTGGTGTAATACTCTCAGTTGGCTTCCGTAGTGTGTGTCCTATCCAGCGTCATCGTCTTCTCTGTATCTCTTTATCCACTGGTGTTTGACTAGTACATTTCCATAATTCTATGTTAGTGATTTTGTCCTGCCATTTGCATCCTTTAATTCTGCGTAAGCATCCATTAATGAAAGTCTGTGAAAGTCTTTGTAATGAAGGAGGATAATTCGGGTTACAGTTGCATATAACTAATAAAGGGCAGATTTTTTAAAATGACATTCTGCTCTTTTATTCATACCTATAAAGCCATAATAGAGCTTTGGAACATTTTCATTTTCTAAAATAAAAATTATCACTTCAGATACAAAACACGAAGACTCGTTAGATGCTCAATACCTGACGTCTACAAGTGCTGGCAGCAACAGTAGATCTTTTGGGAGGTAGGTGGACTTACAGCGACAGGGGACAAATAATAATAACTTCCGAGGGAAACTTCCGAGGCGATAATTCAGGGAATCATAGGAGGAAGAGGTATGTACTACAGTACTCAGAAAAAAATGACAAATAAACAACAGAAAAAAAACAAAGAACAATATATGGTCCGAAGTTGGATCAAACCCGTACACCATGGCACTGCGCCTTGCCACAAGAAGTCGAACGCTTAGGAACACTGCCACTCAGCTAACGTAAAAAATTAGCTATTGCGGACAATGTCTTACGCGAAGGCGTTCTCGTGACTATAGCATAGGGTTACGATCACTGCTAGGGAATAAATTGTATTTCTGTACTTTCCTATTATAATAGTATAAAAACCACTGGAAACTACTATACGTGCAGTTTCGTCCAATAAATGTTTGTCTGCAACACAAGTATTCAGCCATACTGGGAGATACTTGCCTCAATAGATGCTCGGATGGTGCCCTTTTAAATAGACTATACAGCTTAAGAGAATGGCTTGGCAGAAGGTCAACAACAGAAATGATAAATAACTGCCGTGATCGAAAGTTGTGGAGAGACATGATCATCTACGCCAGCAGGCCCGGAACTTGATGATGATGATGTCGATCGAGCGCCTTTTAGGTCGGAAAATTATTTTTAAAATTCACAACTGGCATTTAAACTTCTAGACTTCCGGTTTGTAGGTGAGGACACTAGCCAGCATGCTACAATAAGACACCATTAAGTAGTATTGGCCACTTATTTGATATTTGTTAGACACTAAGGATAAAAGAAAATATGTACTCCAAGCTAATAAGAGTTCAAATTCCGTTACTTATCACCAATCTTATCTTCTGTTTTGATATTCGCAATATGAGACCATACGCCACCACTTTCCCATGTGAGAGGTGGTTTATCAGAATAAAGCTATGAATTTCATGGATAGAAACACTACAAGTGAAGAATGTTTAAAACGAGTTGGAGGAACCAGAAATATCATCAAAATCATAAGGAAGAGACAATGTACGTTTACTGGACATTCCAATCGAAAAGAAGGCATTGATAATGCTATAACAACAGACAGAATGAATGGAAGGAAGAGCAGAGGAAAACCGAGAGAAAAATATTGAAATTCTTATCTAAATGATAAAATATCACCGACTGAAATTATAACATGTATGAAGGAACGAGTGATATGGAGAGTGATGATCACATCGCCTACAGCATGACACCAGATGATGATGATGAAGATGATAATCATGTATATATGACATCACGTTATGGTATCCACAACTTACATAACTCCGATATTCAAAGCGTATACTAATTAGCATCATTCTATTCAAATATTATATTCATTCACTTCATGGCCAAAGATTCACGTTAATGTTATTATTATTATATTAATAATGTATACTACATGCACCTTTTCCTATTTATTTAATGTATTCACAATCTCACTACGAGGTATTCCCAACTTTTCCTATTTATTTAATGTATTCACAATCTCACTACGAGGTATTCCCAACTTTTCCTATTTATTTAATGTATTCACAATCTCACTACGAGGTATTCCCAACTTTTCCTATTTATTTAATGTATTCACAATCTCACTACGAGGTATTCCCAACTTTTCCTATTTATTTAATGTATTCACAATTTTACTACGAGGTATTCCCAACTTTTCCTATTTATTTAATGTATTCACAATCTCACTACGAGGTATTCACAACTTTTCTTATTTATTTAATTTATTCACAATCTCGCTTCGAGGTATTCCCAACTTTTCCTATTTATTTAATGTATTCACAATCTCACTACGAGGTATTCCCAACTTTTCCGAGCACATTTCCAAACGAGTGCTGGGTCTCGAAATGACGTCTTAGATCTACTTTTCGCTGGAACGCTCGACCACAGTTGCTACATGCAAAGGGTTTAAACCCAGTATGTTTCCGACTATGGGTAATGAGGTTTGATGACTGGCTGAAAGCTTTACCGCACTGTTGGCACTTGTGCGGTTTCTCACCTGGAAAAATGAAACATTCGTTAAGGTCAAAGGTTAAATGGGTACGTTTAATACATGGTAATATAAAGTTCAATAATTTGCGCTTTGCAAATAAGACAGTCGTAATATCAGAGACAGAAAATAAACTACAAGAAATGATGGAGTAAAAAAAAGTAAATTACTCCCGTCACGCCAACTGGCGGCGCATAGGGAAATATGGTGTTAGTGACCATAAATTGTACAGACTTTCGGCACATGATTTTTGAGGTAATGTGGTCGGTATTACGCCCGTGCCGCTTTACTTTCCCAGAAAAAAATCCGGTACCCATTTAAGGCTGGGTGAACCGGAAGCCGTCGGTAGGGATCGAACCCTACCTATTGTCATTTGTAGTCCAGTTCACAAACCACTGAGCTATCGCGGCTCCCGTTTGTGTGATAAGGAAGATGCAGAATCTATTCTTGGTTTGCAATAAATGTTGGGAACAAATATTAGAAATGCCAAAGCTAAGCAATTAAATATATAACAGAAAGACCAAACAAACATACATTTGAAACTATGCTCGAAAAATCACACACCAATTAATTTTTTTGTTAATTTCACAAACTAAACAGCAGACAACTCCATATAGTTTGTCTCCATGATTTATCGTAAGCTGAATGCCATATTCGACAAGCAAACAGCAAATAGAAATAATAGACTCCTCTAACCATTACAGCTAATATCATGCGCAAATGAATAATTCACGGGCAAAAATCTGAACCGCTGCCACCATTATCACAACACAGCTCGGAATCACGGGTGACTGCCAGTAAATGTCACCACACTAAAAACGCGATTCCCAAATCGGAATTCCTCTCGTCCAATCTAAAATGAAAGGTGAGTCACGTGCTACCCCATGTGACTTAACGTCTCCTCTGGGTGCTGACCAATCCTTGCTGATCATTTTCTAGTCCATTTTATGAATGAGACTGTAAATCCTGTGACCTCCAGTGACAGCCGTGAGCGATACCAGATAGTGCAGTACTCGCAGTCAATATCTCTCTCGCGAATCTGATTTCCAGATTGTTACCACCGCGAATGAAACCAAATCAAAGTAACCGGATTTGAACACAAATACTTTCAACGGTTACAATACTTCCAAGAAAAGAGATTTCCAAGAAAGAAGTTTCCAAGAAAAGAACTTCCAACAAAGTAATAACATTTCCAGAAGTTTGAATTGTTTGTTTGTTTTATATTTTTTTCGGAAATAATAATAAATAGAGGGGATATTTTTAAGGACAGTATTTGAGTGTTCCTGTGTGTTACCGGGGCCTCATTATGAGGGAGGTAAAGAATAGTAAACATAACAAGCAAAAAATATGGACTATAGAAATGAATATCAAAAAGACTAAAACTATGATCATAAACAAAGAAAATTCTCAAGACCTACAATTATATATCACAGTTGAGGGAATACATCTGGAGACAGTCCAGAGTTACAACTACCTGGGACATACTATAACCAATGATGGAAAATGCAAAACTGAAATAAACAAAAGAATAGGTATGGCGAAAAGTAATTTTAATGTCATGAAAAATATACTAACAACAAAACAAATATCAGCAGGGCTGAAACTAAGAATGGCAAAATGTTACATCTTCTCAATATTCCTGTATGGTGCAGAAACATGGACATTAGACAAGAAAACAGAACAGAAAATTGAAGCCTCTGAAATGTGGATTTATAGAAGAATAGGTAGAATTGGGTGGAAACAAAAGATAACAAACGATAAAGTTTTAAAACAACTGAAAATAAAAAGGAGAACTACTAAATACAATTAAGACAAGACAAATGAAATTTGTGGGGCATGTTAAAAGACACAACAGCCTACTAAAAGTAATATTGGAAGGAAAATACAAGGTAAAAGAGGCAAAGGCAGACCAAGACTAACATGGACGAGTAACATCAAAAGATGGACAAGTCAATCTATGACAGCCTGCACCATCAAAGCAAGAAACAGAGTAGAATGGCGATCCATGGTAGCCAACCTTCGTTGCGGAGAAGGCACACGATGATGATGATGATGAAAGAATAGTGACACTGTGACCTTCCAGGCATGTCGTAAGAGGCGGCTAAGGAGGTTGATCGATGGCTTGACAAGCTGTCATTGTAAAAAGTATTGTTATGGAAACAGCGCCATAGATTTTAGAAGTGGGGATCTCTGCAATATGTGCCATTTTGGCACGCAAGGTTTCTGTTTTTGAGATTGTGGTTCTGCCCTATGTGCCGTCTTCGGCTCGAAAGGACAATAGATAGATAGATAGATTTGAGTGTAGAATGTATATATTACTAGTAGACATTGTTGATTTCGATTATTGCGTTGTTTTGTACTGATGAATATTTTTTCTTTCATCATTCACCATTGAGTATCGTCTCCGTTTCAAAGGTTTCTTTCCATTGAATTCTTTCTATTTTTCTATAAAGCCACATTTCAAAGGCTTCAATTTTCTGTACTGTTTCTCGTATATTGTCAATATTTCTGCACCATACAGGAATGTTGAGAAAGTATAACATTTTGCTATTCTTAGCTTTAGCCCTTTTGTTATTTGTTTTGATGTTAATATGTTTTTTTTATAGCATTAAAATTGCTTTTTTTGCCACATAGATGCCATACGTGCGCATAAGTAAAGTAAAGTACCCCCGTCACGCCAGGTGACGTATAGGGAATGTGGTGTTAGTTACCATAATTTTACAGACCTTCAGCACAAGAATTTCGGGGTAATGTGGTCGGTATTACGCCAGTGCCTCTTTACTTTACCAGAAAAAAAATCCAGTACCCATTTAAGGCTGGGTGAAGCCGGAAGCAGTCGGTTGGGATCGATCCCTACCTCGTGTCCTTTGTAGTCCAGTTCACTAACCACTGAGCTATCGCGGCTCCCGGAGGAGGCCAGTGCTCCATGATATTTGCACATTTGTGTTTGTCTCCAAGCAGCATTA
>JAVIAB010000108.1:12713657-12763657 GCA_032433765.1 Megaustenia siamemsis
ATTTTTGTTGTTGACTTTCTGCCAAGCCATTCTCTTAAGCCGTCTGTTATTTTTTCTCGTTGCATCCCTCTATCTCTTCGTCCTCAATTTTTCTAGTTGTTACAATATATTCTAGTTGTTCTCTTCTCATTACATGGCCAAAAAATGATGATTGTTTTTTCCTAATATTGGAAATTAGCTCTCTTTTTGCTTTGACCTCTCTCAGAACATCTTCATTACTCTTTTTAGCTGTCCATGGTACTCTCAACATTCTTCTGTAAAACCACATTTCTACAGACTCCAGTGATTTTCTTGTTTGTTGTCCTATTGTCCATGATTCGCATCCATATGTTAAGACTGGCTTTACATAACATTTAAGAACTCTTTTTCTTGTTTCAGATAATATTTTCTGGGAAAGTAAATCTGATTTTTGTCAAAATGGATTGCATAGTATCTTCCTCATTTTTTGGAAAGCTGCTTTTGCCTGAGCCATTCTGCATCTACCCTCTTTTGTACATCTTCCGTCTGAGGTTAACAAAGTTTCCAAATATTTAAATTCATTTACCTGTTTTAATATTGTTCCACTTGTATTTATTTTGCACTGAGGTGATGTCTTTTTCTTTATTGTTACCATTACCTCTGTCTTTTATAGATAGATAGGCAGATAGAAAGATTGCATATATTTTCAGATAGCCAGATATGAGGAAAGGTGAGACGTTAGATAGAAACACAAATAAGTAAGCAGATAGATAAACAATCAGGTAAGAAAACATACATCATAATGCAGGCAGATAGATAGACAGACAGATAGATAAATAGACATGTAAGCAGGTGTGATAGACAGGTGAACACCCATTCTAATAGTTGAAAGAACGAAGTACTGCCAATAGCAGATGAGATGCAAATAGTTAGATAGATAGTCAAGGCATGAGAACAGAAAGATAATCAAGAACATTGGTACCCAAATATAGAGACCCACGGCTTATATTCCTCTATCTAATATCTGTCTCCTATGCTAGTCCATGTTGTTTGCTTGTCATGTTTATTCCATTTAGTAATTGTTGCAGATTTTCAGGATTTTCTCCTAATAATACAGTATCATCAACATATCTTAGGTTATTGATTATCTTTCCTTTAATTTGTAGGTCTGGCATCTCTATGATGTTTTTAAGGATTTGCTCAGTGTATAGATTGAACAAGCTTGGTGATAAGATGCATCCTTGTCTTACTCCTCGTTTTATATCAATGGGTGTAGAGTTCTCTTTGTTATATTTTAATTTATTGATGTTTGCTCACTGGAATAAGACATATATGAAGAACTGAGAAAAAAGCTAGGAATAGCCCCCGCCATAGAATATATAAGGAAACAACGCTGAAAGGCAGATGAGGAAGGAAAGAAGACGAAGAAGAATATGACATACTCTCTATGCTCTGGATATCATCTGAAGAATATAATCTGAGGGATATCATCTGAGGAATATCATCTGAGAAATATTATCTGAGGGACATCATCTGAGGAATATCATCTGCGGAATATTATCTCAGTGATATCATCTGAGTGATATCAACTCATTCACAAAAACGACATGACTTCCCTCTTCTAAGTAGACACAATCGTTTCTTGCAACGGATAGTTAATGACCAAGGTGAAAATCATCTCTCTACATTTACTCATCGTCATTGAGTGCCGTCTCCACATCGAAGGTTGGCTACCGTCCCCTTGTCTTGATGGTGCACGTTGTCATAGGTTTACCTGTTCACCTTTTGATGTTATCAGTCGAATTTAGTCTTGGTCTGCCTATGTCTCGTCTACCTTGTGCCTTATCTTTCAAGATGATCTTCAGTGGGTATTGTTTCTTCCCATGCCCCCAACATTTCTGTTGTCTTTTTCGAATTGTGTGAAGTAGTTTTTTTTTTTAATTTTCAGTTAATTCACAACTTCCTTGTTTGACGTCTTTTTCTTCCATCCAATCATTCCCCTCCCCCCCCCCCTTTTTTTTTCTCCCGCCTCCATTTCCTATAAATCAACATTTCAAAGACTTCGGTTTTTTGCTGTTTTTTTTTAAATTATTATTTAGAGTCCATGTTTCTGCACCATACGCGAATATTGAATAAATGTAACATTTTACTATTCGTAGTTGGGAGCCGCGGTATCTCAGTGGTTAGTGAACTGGACTACAAAGGACAAGAGGTAGGGTTCGATCCTAACCGACGGCTTCCGGTAAACACAGCCTTTAACGGGTACTGAATTTTTTTCCTGGGAAAGTAAAGCGGCCGTAATACCGACCACATTACCCCAAAAATCATGTGCCGAAGATCTGTAAAATTTATGGTCACTAACACCATATTCCCTATACGCCACTTGGCGTGACGGGGGTACTTTACTTTACTTTTTTACTATTCGTAGTTATAGTTTTGGTTTTATTTGCTTTGATGTGAGTGCATTTTTATTGTTTAAAATGGTTTTTGTCATTCCTATTGTTTAGTTTATTTCTGTCTGAATTTCCTATCATTTATTACAATATGTCCAAGAGAAAGAACTATGTTCTTGAACTCTTCATTTGTTCTTTCCGTCTACTTCAATATCACCTGTATACTTTGTATGCTTTCTCTACTTACATTCATAATTTTAGTCTTTTAAATGTTTATATCCGAACCATATTCTGTGTTTATCTTGTTTATTTTGTTAACTAGTTGTAGTTGTTGTGGACTATCTGGCAATAGCTCTTGTCATCTTGACGACCTTGAATTAAATCAGGAACACCATCTGAAATTAGTTGCTATGGATACTCCGCATCACGTGACTGCCTCATAAAACACGCCCCCATCAAGCCAAAAGAATAATGAGCACAAATTACCTGTGTGGATGTAAGTATGTTTCTTCATGTCCGACTTTTGATGAAATCGCTTCCCGCAGTAGGGACATGGATACGGGCGTGTATCACTATGGATGAGTAGGTGGGTGCTCAGGGTAGAGGATCTCTTGAAGGATTTACCACATTGGTGGCACTCAAAGCTTCGCTCCTGACTGTGGATGCTCCTATGCTGATCCAGACTGACAGAGTGACCAAATGTCTTTTTACATACCTAGGTTTCAAAAAAATTGTCATAAATGGAAAATAAATAAATAATATTTGTCATGGTTGAGAAATATGCAAAAATATATCATAAATGAGAAACATAAAAAAAAAAACATTTGTCGTAATTGAGAATTGAGAAATAAAGTTCTGGATCTCGACTTTTGAGGGATTCAATTATTACCAATTGTTGCATCTCTGTGGTGACAAGCTTTTTTTAATGCTCAGTTATAAATTTGGCATTGGTAGCACAATGTTGGAATGAATATGCTCTGTATAAGATGTTTCTTGGTGGTAAAAAAGTATTGCTTTGTGTTGAAGTATAGGGGACAGCTGTCACAATATTTAGTTTTCCTTATTGCAGTGTGGGAGCCGCGATAGCTCAGTGGTTAGTGAACTGGACTACAAAGGACAAGAAGTAGGGTTCGATCCCAACCGACGTCTTCCTGGTTCACCCAGCCTTTAATGGGTGCCGGATTTTTTTTTTCTCGGAAAGTAAAGCGGTACGGGCGTAATACCGACAACATTACCCCAAAAATCATGTGCCGAAGGTCTGTAAAATTTATGGTCAATAACACCATATTCCCTATACGCCACTTGGCGTGACGGGGGCACTTTACTTCACTTACTTATTGCATTGTATGTCTTTTTGTATGTCTGTCGATTTTATCATCTTCAGAGTAGGTTGTTCCTAGATATATCCTAGTATTATTATTACTTGTTTTATAATGTGGTGGTCAATAGCTATGTTTAATGCCTTCTTCTGTCTTCCTGTTGATATGACCTCTGTTTACTTCAGCACTTACTTACACGTTATTAATTTAACATTCTTTATTCAATGATACTATAGATTAATTTTTACAGGGAAACAATAAATGTGAAAAGTTACTGTTAAATATCTGGTTTTCGTGGTGAGAGAGTTACACTGTACTAGTCACGGCTTTTCACAAAAGCATAAATGTGATGCTTAAATTCTGACTTCAAGAAGATTATTAGAGCAATTGACATTATGTAAGTATGATTAGCATCAAGTACCATGACTGAAAAGACAGAAGTAATGGTAACAACAAAGAAAAACGACATCACCTCAGTGGAAAATAAAGACAAGTGAAACAATTTTAAAACAGATAAATGAATTTAAATATTTGGGAACTTTGTTAACCTCAAACGGAATATGTACAACAGAAGTGAGATGCAGAATGGCTCAGGCAAAAGCAGCTTTCCAAAAATTGAGGAAGATACTATGCAATCCATTTTTGACAATAGAAACAAGAAAAAGAGTTCTTAAATGTTATGTAGAGCCAGTCTTAACATATGGATGTAAATCATGGACAATAGGACAAAAGACAAGAAAATCACTGGAGTCTGTAGAAATGTGGGTTTTACAGAAGAATTTTGAGAATAACATGGACAGCTAAGAAGAGTAATGAAAACGTTCTGAAAGAGGCCAAAGAAAAAAGAGAGCTAATATCCAATATTAGGAAGAAACAATCATCATTTTTTGGCCTTGTAATGAGAAGGGAACAGCTTATATATTGCAACAACTGGGAAAATTGAGGGACGAAGAGATAGAGGGAAGCAAAGAGAAAAGTTACCTGACAGCTTAAGAGAATGGCTTGGCAAAAGGTCAACAACAGAAATGATAAATAACTGTCGTGATTGAAAGTTGTGGAGAGACATGATCACCTACGCCAGCAGGCCCGGTACTTGATAATGATGATGATCATGACTGCTTCAAGCGTCATACGAATACAGGCAGGCTCACAGATATCAGCGGCTCAGGTATATCTAAAGTAGGTAGATGTAAAGACCATCGTCATCAATATAAGTAATCCTAAGGGCTGAAAGATAAACCCCCCCCCCAACCCATAACAACCATACTAGCGTGACGTTTTTAGCGTTCTTAGGAGCTACACATGGCTGATATCATTCTAACCACACCGCCGTTGCTAGCAATGCCGAGAACGTCACGTTCTTGTGATTTCAATTCCTTCTTTCAAGGGTACTTCTCTAGATGTTACACCCCGTTACTGGCTCCCTACTTCTAGCTTTACCGCAGCATTGCATTTATTTGCCAGTTCCTTACTTCTCTAGATGTTACACCCCGCTACTGGCTCCCTGCTTCCAGCTTTACCGCAGCATTGCATTTATTTGCCAGTTCCTTACTTCTCTAGATGTTACACCCCGCTACTGGCTCCCAGCTTCCAGCTTTACCGCAGCATTGCATTTATTTGCCAGTTCCTTACTTCTCTAGATGTTACACCCCGCTACTGGCTCCCTGCTTCCAGCTTTACCGCAGCATTGCATTTATTTGCCAGTTCCTTACTTCTCTAGATGTTACACCCCGCTACTGGCTCCCAGCTTCCAGCTTTACCGCAGCATTGCATTTATTTGCCAGTTCCTTACTTCTCTAGATGTTACACCCCGCTACTGGCTCCCTGCTTCCAGCTTTACCGCAGCATTGCATTTATTTGCCAGTTCCTTACTTCTCTAGATGTTACACCCCGCTACTGGCTCCCTGCTTCCAGCTTTACCGCAGCATTGCATTTATTTGCCAGTTCCTTACTTCTCTAGATGTTACACCCCGCTACTGGCTCCCTGCTTCCAGCTTTACCGCAGCATTGCATTTATTCGCCCCTTCCTAACTTCTCTAGATGGCCATGAACTGACTTTACATTTTAAAAAAGACATGAAAAGAAAAACAAACACATTCTTTACCTCGCACTCAAACGGCCTGGTACCAACATGCGACCTCCTAACATGAACCTCAAGGCCATGGGGAGTGTTGAATGGTTTGTTGCACTGGCCACAGTAAAAAGACGAGGTCAGGTCTTGACCAAACGACGAAGTCTCGGGCCGAAACGATGATGTAAATTCTGTAAGAGCCCCTAATGACGTCATACACTGAGAAGACCTGTTTGCCACGGCTGACTGTGAGGAGAACGGGTATCTATTTCTATAAGGTCGAAAATGTTCCTGAAATGTTCCCTCTGAATTAGGAAAGCACATTAAATTTGGATTCAAGTAATTTGAAAATCTTTGCCAAAGAGATTCCGAAAATGCATTTGCTTCAGTTTTATTTGAATAAAATGATTTGGGAAATTTTCCCAATTCGGATGAAAATAAGTTAAACTTGTTCATGTTGTTGTTGATGACTTTTGATGTTGATAAATCTTTTGATTGTTCAATGGAGTGGCACTGAGATAAGCTTGTTTTGTGTAGAAGATGTAGCATTGATGACGCTGAAATCATTGGTCGCGGTCGTGGTAAAGATGATATTACTGATGATAGTGATGATGACGACGATGACGTTGGAGAAGATGGAGCTGGTGAGCTGTTCCCAGGTGATACTGGTTCACTTTCTCTCTGCTCTTGAAGCAAAAAAGATAGAAATAAAAGTCCGGATAAATTAATTGTATAATAAGTAAATTAACGAAAATAAGGTAAAAGGTAATGCGGAAAAGATTAATGGACATCAGACTACATGAGACTTGCGATAAGGGAAATAAATTAATCGATTAATTGAATGAATTAATGAATGAATGAATGTGAAGTTGGTTAGTTGATTTTTAGTTGCTTGTGTGATTTATTTAGTTCATTTTTTATTTCGTTGTTTGTTTGATTTCGTTGGTTCGTTATTTGGTTGGTTGTTTGGATCTTAACTGGCTAGTTGCTTTTATTTTTTTAATTATCTAGCTGGTTGTTTTTCATCATCATTGTGTGCCTTCTCCGCAACGAAGGTTGGCTACCATGGATCGCCATTCTACTATGTTTCTTGCTTTGATGGTGCAGGCTGTCATAGATTGACTTGACCATCTTTTGATGTTACTCGTCCATGTTATTTTTGGTCTGCCTCTGCCTCTTTTGCCTTGTATTTTTCCTTCCAATATTACTTTTAGTAGGCTGTTGTGTCTTTTAACATGCCCCACAAATTTAATTTGTCTTGTCTTAATTGTGTTCAGCAGTTCTCTTTTTATTTTCAGTTGTTTTAAAACTTCATCGTTTGTTATCTTTTGTTTCCATCCAATTCTACCTATTCTTCTATAAATCCACATTTCAAAAGCTTCAATTTTCTGTTCTGTTTTCTAGTCTAATGTCCATGTTTCTGCACCATACAGGAATATTGAGAAGATGTAACATTTTGCCATTTTTAGTTTCAGCCCTGCTGATATTTGTTTTGTTGTTAGTATATTTTTCATGGCATTAAAATTACTTTTTGCCATACCTATTCTTTTGTTTATTTCAATTTTGCAGGTTGTTTTTCAGTTGTTTGAAATTAAGTTGGTTTCGTTAGTTGGTTGGTTGGTTGGTTGGTTGGTTGGTTGGTTGGTTGGTTGGTTGGTTGGTTGGTTGGTTCGTTGGGTTTTTTTTAATCTGGTTGGTTTTCTAGTTTGTTAATTGTTTTTTTTAGGTGGTTAGTTGTTTTGTTGGTTGGTTTTTAGTTGGTTGGTTGGTTAAAGCAAGGCCACGAAGTATACAATAACCCTTATCTTTTAAAGCTAAGAAGGATGAAATTGCAGGATACTACAGTTTTCATGATTGTAAGAGTTCTCGTGGTTGCTAAGTCCTGGCGGGAATTGTCCTTGCTTGCCCCAGACCGGATTGGGTGGAGATCCCTTATGAGTGCCCTATGCTTCGACCAGAGTTCAGAGGATTAAGATGAAGAAGAAAGTTCCAAGTGGAGAAGCTGGAACTTGTCCATCATAAAGGTGCTGAAATAGTAGATCTATATCAAGGCCTTATCAAGGATTACAACGATCGATATCTAGCACACTACGAAGCGAACTGTTGCCAGGGAGCACTGCTGGAAAATGGAGTGAGGTCTTGACCAACTTTTGGTTTCTGACACTGCTGTGGCGACTGCCCATCATCTACTTTGCTCATCATCATCATCAAGTATCGGGCCTGCTGGTGTATGTGATCATTGCTCTCCACAACTTTCGATCTCGACAGTTATTTATCATTTTTATTCTTGACCTACTGCCAAGCCATTCTCTTAAGTTGTCTGGTGTCTTTTCTCTTTGCTTCCCTCTATCTCTTCGTCCTTCAATTTTCCCACTTGTTACAATTTATTCCAGCTGTTCTCTTCTCATTACATGGCCAAAAAATGATGATTGTTTCTTCCTAATGTTGGAAGTTAGCTCTCTTTTTGCTTTGGCCTCTTTCAGAACATATTTATTACTCTTCTTAGCTGTCCATGGTATTTTCAACATTCTTTTGTAAAACCACATTTCTACAGACTCCAGAGATTTTCTTGTCTGTTGTCCTGTTGTCCTATTGTCCATTATTCACATCCATGTTAAGACTGGCTCTACATAACAATTAAGAACTTTTTTTCTTGTTTCTATTGTCAAAAATGGATTGCGTAGCATCTTCCTCATTTTTTGTTTGTTGGTAAGCTGCATTTGTTTAAGCCATTCTGCATCTCACCTCTGGTATACATCTCGTCTGAGGTTAACATGTTCCCAAATATTTAAATTCATTTACCTATTTGAATACTGTTCCACTTGTCTTTATCTTGCACTGAGGTGATGTCTTTTTCTTTGTTGTTATCATTACATCTGTCTTTTTGCTATTAAGGTTGAGTCCTTTATTTTTGCTTTCTTTCACTATAATGTCCAACATTTCTTGTAACTTATTTTCACTCTTAGCCATTAAGACTGTATCATCGGCATACCTTAGATTATTTATATTATGACCTCCGATTGTTATTCCAGGCATGCCCTTTATGGATCTTAAAATTATCTTAAAATAATCTCAATATACATATTAAACAAATCTGGTGACAGAACACAACCTTGCCTAACACCCTGATTTATTTGTTGAAATATTCCCATTGATTTCCAATTCTTATGGCCGCTGTTTGTTGCCAGTACATGTTTGCTAATACTAGTTTGCTAATAATAATAATAATTGAAATAAAATGTGTCAGACGAATGGCAGGAAACAATCTGAGAGATAAGATCGGAATTGAAGAACTGAGATAAAAAGCTAGGAATAATTCTCACGATAGAGTACATAAAGAAACAACAGATAAATGGTTTGGACACGTGATTATCATCATCATCATCGGTACTTTTTCAACCAGAGCGCTTCGAACGAATGTATTGGATGAGTAATTGGCTATATTGGTGTACGGCTGGACATATTGGTGTACGGCTGGACATATTGGTGTACGGCTGGACATATTGGTGTACGGCTGGACATATTGGTGTACGGCTGGACATATTGGTGTACGGCTGGACATATTGGTGTACGGCTGGATAGATGGATCAAAGCCACGTGACGTGTTCATCTTTGCGAGCAGGGGACGTGTGTAGGATTGTGTCACCACCTATATCTCAAGAAGGTGAATCTTGACCGGTGACGTCACGCTAGTGGGGTTGTACGCTGGCCTTCTCTAGATAGATAAACGGTTGCATGAATGAAAGGAGGTAGGTGATGTGGTTTGATGTTAGCGTCAGTTACAGTAGATATGTAAAATATATTATTTATTAAATTAAATTACGTGAAAGAAAAATAGAAAAGAAAATACATTTTTATAAGAATTATATCTTTCTCAAACCATAACGTTACCTTTTGTATACACAGCATCGGCGTCGCCGTTGTCAGCTTCCCATGGTCTGAAAATCCCACTGGTTTTATCTTTAATCGGGTTGTTTTTATATTTATCCTGCGTGTTTCTATTTAACAATTTAGTGTTATTGTTGCTTTTGTCTTCGATGCTGGGGCTGATTTTGTTGATTCGGTTGTTGAGCTCGTTTCTGAGGGCAGAGCTGATAGTATCCCAACTCTTTACGCTGTCGGGTTTGCTTTTGCTGGTTCTGGTCATTGACCAGTAATGCTGTGCATCCACTGGCATCTTCAGTGTACGAAAGTCACCTGTAATTGATTCAATTGTAATTAGTTAATTCCGTAGCCATCATCAAACTGCACGAGTGTCATGTCGAGGTTGGAGATGTCAGACTCGAGAGCTAAACGGGAACTTAAAGAGGATTTGTCAACCAACACAACACCGGTGTCTTTAGTAGCAACAAGTTGATGGATATACTTCAGAGGAGATCTGAGCCTTTATAGACTTGTTCGACATGCAATAAGGATGACTAGATTAGGCTAGATTAGATTAGATTAGATTAGATTAGATTACATTAGATTAGACTAGACTAGACTAGACTAGACTAGACTAGACTAGACTAGACTAGACTAGATTAGATTAGATTAGATTAGATTAGATTAGATTAGATTAGATTAGATTAGATTAGATTAGATTAGATTAGATTAGATTAGATTAGATTAGATTAGATTAGATTAGATTAGATTAGATTAGATTAGATTAGATTAGATTAGATTAGATTAGATTAGATTAGATTAGATTAGATTAGATTAGAATAGACTAGATTAGACTAGATTAGACTAGACTAGATTAGACTAGACTATATTAGATTAGACTAGACTAGACTACATTAGACTAGACTAGATTAGATTAGATTAGACTAGACTAGATTAGATTAGATTAGACTAGATTACACTAGATTAGATTAGATTAGACTAGACTAGACTAGACTAGACTAGATTAGATTAGACTAGACTAGATTAGATTAGATTAGATTAGATTAGATTAGATTACATTAGATTACATTAGATTACATTAGATTAGATTAGATTAGATTAGATTAGATTAGATTAGATTATATTAGATTAGATTAGATTAGATTAGATTAGATTAGATTAGATTAGATTAGATTAGATTAGATTAGATTAGATTAGACCAGACTAGACTAGATTAGATTAGATTAGATTAGATTAGATTAGATTAGATTAGATTAGATTAGATTAGATTAGATTAGATTAGATTAGATTAGATTAGATTAGATTAGATTAGATTAGATTAGATTAGATTAGATTAGATTAGATTAGATTAGATTAGACTAGACTAGATTAGTTTAGACTAGACTAGACTAGATTAGATTAGACTAGACTAGACTAGAATAGAATAGACTAGACTAGACTAGACTAGACTAGACTAGACTAGACTAGACTAGACTAGATTAGATTAGATTAGATTAGACTAGACTAGATAAGATTAGACTAGACTAGATTAGATTAGACTAAACTAAACTAAACTAAACTAAACTAAACTAAACTAAACTAAACTAAACTAAACTAAACTAAACTAAACTAAACTAAACTAAACTAAACTAAACTAAACTAAATTGGTTAATTTTATAATAATTAAACGCAGTCTGTGAAGTCTGTAGAAATGTGGTTTTACAGAAGAATGTTGAGAATACCATGGACAGCTAAGAAGAGTAATGAAAACGTTCTGAAAGAGGTCAAAGCAAAAAGAGAGCTAATTTCCAATATTAAGAAGAAACAATCATCATTTATTTTTTGGTCATGTTATGAGAAGACAACAGCTGGAATATATTGTAACAACTGGGAAAATTGAGGGACGAAGAGATAGAGGGAAGCAAAAAGAAAAAATACCAGACAGCTTAAGAGAATGGCTTGGCTGGCAGATAGTCAACAACAGAAATGATAAATAACTGTCGAGATCGAAAGTTGTGGAGAGACATGATCACCTACGCCAGAAGTCTCGGTACTTGACGATGAAACTCAGTGCATTTCGGGCAGCTTCAAGTGTAGTTGTAACTTCCAAAGACAGTGAGGGGTAAGAACTCTTGGTCTCATCTTCTTAGAGTTCCTCCGTTACGTGGGCGTGCATGCGCTGTGTCGTTAGTTTATGACATAGAAGCGATATATGCGCCTTCCAGTCAGACACTCCTTAGTCACCTCTTACGAACATGCCTGGTAGGGAACAGCGCTACAATTCTTTAAACGACTTATTCACACTTTCCTCTTCTCATGATGTGCCCGAAAAATGATGACTTTCTTTCTGATGTTTCTTACGAGCTCGCCTTTTTGTGTTGGCCTCTGAAAATTTCCTTATTTGTCTTTTTAACTGTTCAGGGAACTTTCAACATTCTTCTGAGAAATTCCATATGCGTGGCCTCTAATCGTCTTTTCATTTGTTTGTTTGCTGTCCATGATTCCCTTCCATAGGGCAGAATTGATCCTATATAGCACCGATGAACTCTCTTTTCTTACTCCCATTGACACAGACTTGTTGCATAAGTTATTTTTCATTTATAAAATGCTATTTTGGCCTAAGCTAATCTGCTTTTTTATTTCTGTGGTGCATCTTCCATCTGATGTTATTATTGTGCCCAAGTATTTGAAGTGTTACACTTGTTTCAGATGTGTCCTATTTATGTTTGCGCTGCATGATGGTGATGATTGTTTCTTCGATATAACCATTACTTCTGTTTTCTTACTTTTCAGACTGAGATCTTTCTTGTTGCTTTCTTTTACTATTATGTCTATAATTCCTTGTAGTTCATTGAAAATATAGGAAAGTAAAATTCATACTATTTTGGGTAACCAGTGTTTTTTTTTTTAATTGCCAAGAATTCCGTCGCGGGTGCTACGAACTGTGTGCTCTATGCTGAAATCTGTATGCATTATCAAACAGAGAGCAGCGTGATAGAGGGCATTGTCCGAATATTGCGGTGACCGTACTAACATTAACGAAGCTTGAGGTTATTCGCTGATTTATAACCTCGGAGGTTTCCCTCTATAATAATATTCATTTATGATTAATTGTCTCCAGTCTAATACAAACAGTTTATTTTTTTACATCTTTGATTTTTGTTTCTTGTCTCATGTATTCTTTGATATTACTGTTACTATTATTATTTATTATTATTATTATTATTCATCAGGTCGCATGTCTTTTGGAGAATTTTGCAGTCACCACAGCTCGTCTGAGAGAATCTCTATCTCCAGCCAGATCTTCCACATCTTCTGCTGTAACTTTCAAGGTCTCCTGGATGACTTGAAACCACCTTCTTCTTGGTCTGCCCCTGATGCGTCGCCCAGTAACCATACATTCCATTATTGTTCTTTCCAGCACGCTATGTCTTTTAACGTGGCCATAGTATTTTAATTTCCTATGTAGAATGGCGTTTATAAGCCAGTTCTTTTTAATATTTAAATCTTTCAATATATGTTAATATGGATAGGAAACACACACTGCGGAAGCCAACTGAGAGTATTACACAACAGGCTCTTTTTTTGGAATCCCCAGGGAAAAAGACAAAGAGGAAGACCAAGAAATTCTTGGAGAAGACAGATAGAAGCAGAGATGAAGATAATGGGGTAGACATGGAACGATCTTAAAAGAATGGCAAGCAACAGAACGGCTTGGAAAGTGTTTGTTCAAGACGTATGCTCCACAGGGAGCTGAAAGGTAAAAGAAGAAATGCCTTACTTGTCAATTAATGTAACACTTACTATTTAAATGTCAGTCTCCCTATTTTCCCCCATAAACGCATCCACATTTCAATATTATCTACTATTTAAATGAATTTAATTCAATTTCAAATTTCTAATGCAATTCTGTAAATATATCCAAAACCACATATTTCTCCACATATTTTCATAAATTTATTAAAATCTTAAGTGTATATATATATTTCTTTCTGCGAATCTGTCTAAATATATATATATATATAATTTCATCATCATGTGCCATACCGGTTGGCATAGGCGATCATGTCCCTCCACAATCTTCTATCTACAGTGCATCGTATCAGTTCTGTTGTTGACTGTTTTCCATGCCATGATACCAAGCTATCCAGTATTTTCTCTCTTTGTCGTCCGCGATCTTTCTTTCCTTTTATTTTGCCAGTTGTAACCAAGTATCCCAACTTTCCTCTTCTCATGATGTGCCCGAAAAATGTTGATATAAAGTTTTCTTAAATAAATCTATCACAATTTCATTTATCTCATTTTTATAAATCTATACAAATGTTATAATTATTTCTAATAATCTAGGCACGTCTAAAATATCTTTATATTTCTATGAAACTATTTATATTTCTTATTTCTCTATATTTTATATGAATCTACCAAAATCTCTCCAAAATAAAAGGTAGGTGATATAGAAGTAGACAATAGGTACGAGAAATAGAATAAGACAAAAGGTATAAGATAAAGAAGTAGACAACAGGTATGAGATATAGAAGTAGATAAAAAGTTGACGATATAGAAGTAGACAAAAGGTAGAAGATATAGAAGTAGACAAAAGGTTGACGATATAGAAGTAGACAAAAGGTTGACGATATAGAAGTAGACAAAAGGTAGAAGACATAGAAGTAGACAAAAGGTTGACGATATAGAGGTAGACAAAGGGTAGAAGATATAGAAGAAGATAGATAAAGAGGGAGGAACAGAAAATGATACCAAAATAAGGATATCAAAAGCAAGAGGAGCTTTCATTGCACTGGGAAACATATGGAAATCCAAAGAAATTAGGTTAAATACAAAAATAAAAATTGTTAACTCAAATGTTAAGTCGGTCCTATTATATGGCTGTGAAACATGGAGAACAACAAAATTGACAATCACGAAGATACTGACTTTCATTAATGGATGCATACGCAGAATAAAAGGATGGAAATGGCAGGACAAAATCACTTACATAGAATTATGGAAATGTACCAGTCAAGCACCAGTGGATAAAGAGATACAGCGAAGATGATGGCGCTGGATAGGACACACACTACGGAAGCCAACTGAAAGTATTACACAACAGGCCCTTTTTGGAATCCGCAGGGGAAAAGACAAAGAAGAAGACCAAGGAATTCTTGGAGAAGACAGATCGAAGCAGAGATGAAGATGATGGGGAAGACATGGAATGATCTTAAAAGAATGGCAAAAAACAGAACGACTTGGAAAGTGTTTGTTGAAGGCCTATGCTCCACTGGGAGCTAAAAAGGTAGAAGAAGAAGAAGAATATAGTACATTCCACTCATTCTGAAAATTAATCATTTGAGAAGTGGTTTCAATTTGTGACACCACACATAAAACCAAACAATTTGAACTAAAGTATATGTTTATGTTGGAATAATAATTTAGAAGTTAACGACATAATACAAACATTCAAAGACTAGCAAATATGAGAATTTTTTGGAAAATTCGATATTCAATTTTTAACCATAAAAGTTTCTAAATTTTAAAACGTAACTTCTTCTATGGAAGTGAATCATGGACAATAGACAAACAAATGAAAATAGGAATAGTGGCCATAGAAAATGATTTCTCAAAAGTGTGTTGAGAGTTCCCCGGACAATTAAAAAGACCAATGGGGAAATTATCGAAGACGCCAACACAAACAGGGAGATCTTAAGAAATATCAGAAAGAAACAATCAACATTTTTCGGGCATGTTATGAGAAGAGGAAAGTTGGAATATTTGGTTACAACTGTCAAAATACAGGGAAAGAGATATCACGGACGGCAAAGAGAGAAAATACTAGATAGCTTGTGTCATGGCATGGAAAACAGTCAACAAGAGAATTGATACAATGCACGGTGGATAGAACGTTGTGAAAAAAAAAAAAAAGTCAAGTACCCCCGTCACGCCAAGTGGCGTATAAGGAATATGGTGTTAGGTACCATAAATTTTACAGACCTTCAGCACATGATTTTTGGGGTAAGTTGGTCGGTATTACGCCCGTGCCGCTTTACTTACCCAGAAAAAAATCCGTTTCCCTTTAAAGGCTGGGTGAACTCGGAAGCCGTCGGTTGGGATCAAACCCTACCTCTTGTCCTTTGTAGTCCAGTTCACTCACCACTGAGCTATCGCGGCTCCGGATAGAACGTTGTGGTAGGAAATATCGCCTACGCCAACCGGTATGGCACATGATGATGATGATGCTGATTGTTGTTTTGTAACTGACGAAGGCTTTTGCTGAAACTTTGTAGTTTGTCTCCTCTCTATTGGTTTAGCTGCTTAAGATCATTTTGTGCTTGTTTACAAGTACATTATATGTTGGAACAACACGGCCTGCTACTGTCATCATCAAGTACCTTGCCTGCTGGCGTAGGTGATCATGTCTCTCCACAACTTTCGATTTCGACAGTTATTTATCATTTCCGTTGTTGACTTTCTGCTAAGCCATCCTCTTAAGCTGTCTGGTATCTTTTCTCTTTGCTTCCCTCTATATCTTCGTCCCTCATTTTTCCCAGTTGTTACAATATATTCCAGCTGTTACCTTCTCATTACATGGCCAAAAAATGATGATTGTTTCTTCCTAATAATGGGAATTAGCTCTGTCTTTACTTTGGCTTCTTTCAGAACGTTTTCATTACTCTTCTTAGCTGTCCATGGTATTCTCAAAAATCACATTTCACATCCATATGTTAAGACTGGCTCTACATAGCATCTAAGAACTCTTTTTCTTGTTTCTATTATCAAAAATTGATTGCACAGTATCTCCCTCATTATCATTATGGGCATAAATTATGTGAAGCATTAATTTCTAACCTTCTACATTAATATCTAATTCATTAAAAAAACACACCTGCCTACTATTTCAGTATATAAATTGTTTATCTTTAAAAATAAAATTACCAACTTCTCTTTTTGCTATATAAATATCTCAAAATATATACCAGTTTCTCACATTAGTACATACATATTTTCTTTAAATACACAAGTCTTGTTCTAAATTCAGTAGACAAATATTATTTTTTAAAATTCATTTTATCCAATCAGTTTGTCCCCGCCATAGAATATATAAAGAAACAACAGATAAATTGTTTTGACCACGTGACAAGGCAGAAAGATCAAAACACAATACAACGTGCTTTGAATAAACGTTGCGAGAACACCAGACCCAATGGACGGCCACGAAGAAGATTTTATTGATGGAATATTATAAACACTAGGAAACATAACAGCAGCAGAGACGAACAGAAGAGCAAAAGACCGCAAATTATATCTCCCGTCAACGCTGACAGGCAAATGAGGAAGGAATGAAGAATAAGAAGTATGTAAATGTAAAAAAAAAAACTACCAGTTTCTCTATTCAATATATGATCCCCCAAAAAATAACCGGTATATTAATAATTAAGAACACGAATTAGTTTCTAATTCAAAATATAATTCTGTCAAAAGTCAAACAAATTTGTTTATGCAAATCATTCATGTACAAGGGAGCCGCGATAGTCAGTGGTTAGTGAATTACGGGTTCGATCCTGATCGATGGCTTCCGGGTTCACCCAGTCTTAAATGGGTACCGGATTTTTTTCTGGGAAAGTGAAGCGGCAAGGGTAAAACTAACCACATTACACTAAAAAGACGTGTACCAAAGGTTTGTAAAAATGGATGGTCACTAACACCATATTCCCTATACGCCACTTGGCGTGACGTGGGGCTCTTTACTTTACTACTCATGTACAATTTCCTTTAATGAGAATATATATTTTAACACACACATCAGCTTGGGTGTCCGGTTAGCGCAATCGATAGGCGGTTGGCTTACCACGGCAACAGCCGGGGTTCGTACCCTGGCGAGGACACCTGGGTTTTACTAATTCCCTAAAAATTAGTAGGAGCCGCGATAGCTCAGTGGTTAGTGAACTGGACTACTACGGACAAGGGGTAGGGTTCGATCCCAACCGACGGCTCCGGGTTCACCCAGCCTTAAATGGGTACCGGATTTTTTCTGGGAAAGTAAAACAGCACGGGCGTAATACCGACCACATTACCCCAAAAATCATGTGCTGAAGGTCTGTAAAATATAGGGTCACTAACACCATATTTCCCTATACGCCACTTGGCGTGAC
Source organism: Megaustenia siamemsis (assembly GCA_032433765.1). NCBI lineage: Eukaryota > Metazoa > Mollusca > Gastropoda > Stylommatophora > Ariophantidae > Megaustenia > Megaustenia siamemsis. The sequence goes on from JAVIAB010000108.1 coordinate 12,731,407, forward strand.
GGGGGGGTACTTTTTTTTTACACACATCAGCTTGTCTCACTGATTCCATAACAATACATGTTACTCCGTGTAGTCTATCTTTTCTTAATACTATCTTGTCATACAAAATATAAATAATTGTTAATGTCCTTTTCTATAATAATTATACTTTCTTGCTTGCGTTCGCCCGATGAATAATGGAGTACACATCTTCGTCATCCAACTTTAAAAGGACGTTAAGTGGACGTGTCTGTGTTGTGTTGTGGTTTACAGTATAACTGTGATATTTGCGCCTTTCGGCCCAACACATCCGACTTCAGCACGTATATTAATTATAATTATATAACTCTTTTGGAAAGAAGTGCCATTTTCAACATTCTTCTTCCTGTTTTTTTCAATTCCTCTTGTACCCCTTTGTGTGTCAGGGGAGATACAAAGTTATGGTTCTTGCCATTTAGGCATCCTCAATCATTGTCACTTATGATGTTGCAACTCGTCTTGGAAGTTATCAGTCCATCTTACTCTGGGTCTACCACGAACTCTTCACCCATCTCCTCTTTGAATATGTGTTTTCTGTTTGAGAGAATCTCTTGGCGTTCTTTACAGATGAGTAAATCTGTTCGCATGGTGTTTCTGTATGTAGTTCAAACTTGATTAAATGCCCAATTTTCCTCTTACCACATCGTTCCTAATTCTGTCTCTTCTGGTATTCCCAAGCGCTCTTCTCAAACATCTCTTCTCAAACATCTCTTCTCAAAACATCTCTTCTCAAACATCTCTTCTCAAAACATCTCTTCTTAAACATCTCTTCTCAAAACATCTCTTCTCAAACATCTCTTCTCAAAACATCTCTTCTCAAAACACCTCTTCTCAAACATCTCTTCTCAAACATCTCTTCTCAAACATCTCTTCTCAAAACATCTCTTCTCAAACATCTCTTCTCAAAACATCTCTTCTTAAACATCTCTTCTCAGACATCTCTTCTCACAACATCTCTTCTCAAAACATCTCTTCTCACAACATCTCTTCTCAAAACACCTCTTCTCAAACATCTCTTCTCAAACATCTCTTTTCAAACATCTCTTCTCAAACATCTCTTCTCAAACATCTCTTCTCAAACATCTCTTCTCAAACATCTCTTCTCAAACATCTCTTTTCAAACATCTCTTTTCAAACATCTCTTCTCAAACATCTCTTTTCAAACATCTCTTCTCAAACATCTCTTCTCAAACATCTCTTCTCCAAACATCTCTTCTCAAACATCTCTTCTCAAAACATCTCTTCTCAATGGTGACTAACTTCCTTGTATGTTTATTTGTGAGCGACCGACACTGACAGCATAAGGTGGCAATCAATATACTCTGTATAAGATGTTTCTTTGTGACGATAGATACTCTGTATAAGATGTTTCTTTGTGACGATAGATACTCTGTATAAGATGTTTCTTTGTGACGATAGATACTCTGCATAAGATGTTTCTTTGTGACGATAGATACTCTGTATAAGATGTTTCTTTGTGACGATAGATACTCTGTATAAGATATTTCTTTGTGACGATAGATACTCTGTATAAGATGTTTCTTTGTGACGATAGATACTCTGTATAAGATGTTTCTTTGTGACGATAGATACTCTGTTGTTTACAATATAGGATCTAACTATTCAAATACTTGATTTACATTATTACATCGAATGTTTTTCATTACCCATTTTGTTGTACATCAGAGAATATTGCTCCTAGATATTTAAAGTATGTCATTTGCTTTATTGTGCAGTGTTCTAGAACTATGTTTAACATTTACTTTAGTCGTCCTATTGCCATAACTTCTGTTTTATTGGTGCTTATTTCATGTTATTCATTTTGCATACATTATTCGTGGGCGACAGATGCTGTTGAAGTTTTGTTTCTTTGTAAGCTTTGAGGGTTTGGTCACCAGCAAAGAGTAGCTCATTGACATCGTCATTCTGTGGTTTCATATTCTTGCATATGTAGCCGATGTGCATGATGAACAAGAGCGTATGTAATAGGCATTCCTGTCTAAACTCTAGATGTTACTGCAAATGGATTAGATGTTCCTTACTTTGTTCTATTTGCACTTCCGGTATCAATTAAATTTTGCAAAAGTTGCCCATAAACAAACCAATCTCTTTACGTGATAATTTAATTTTTTTTTCCGAAACAAATAATAAAATAAGCCATTGACATAACAAAAAATAATAAAAAATAACAAAACCTTACCTTTTTCAGATTGCGGCACAAAAGTGCGAAATGCGCTAGCAATGTCATCCTTTTCACTGACAGCAAATGGCAAACTATCATGCGGTGTGCATGCCATTAAAAAAGACCTTGGCATTTTAAAACAATTTTTCTTCAGATAAGTCTTAATCTCTAGTCACTATTCGTTTGAATTCTTTTTATTAACTTTCTAGTTAAGGGGCACCATATTTTACCAGGAGATAAATAAAAACCTGGTTAAGATTAAGGACATCAATGTGGGTGATATTTCCCTTTTCTAAACTAAAAGCTTGCAGGAAAGCGGTGGCGATAACTACTTACATACTTCCAATGAATCTATTTAAAATGTTGCTTCCAGAAAAATACATTAATTTTTTTCGACATAATTTGACTATTTGTATGATCCAAACACGGCAAAATTCATTAATGCGAGAAATCTTAAAATAAATATTTATTTATTTTATTCATGCGTTTTTTCCTGATCAATGCAAAATAATTCTTGAAAAAATAAACACCAGAAATATGTGTTAGTTTAAAATTTACACTTATTTCGATTTCAGCATTTCTGTTAATTTTGTATCCATAATTTTGTCAGCGAGATATACAATATTCCAACAGTGTCCAAAGCTGGGTTGCAGCAACTGCACCTAATGATTGTGTCTTCTCTCGACAGATTAAATTCGTTATCAAGAGATCAAGCATCAATGGGCTGGCATTAAGACAAAAGTGGGGCTGGCACACTCCATCAGTCATCATGGGGGACACACTTCAAATATCGCTTCACAGAAATAATAGTTAATATTAATTATTCCCCCCTGATTAATATTTCCGGAAACGGGTGTTAGTGTAGGCCACACCCACAAGGCGTTTTGTGACAGATATCGCACTTCTTCATAGGATTAAGCCACGCCTTTTATACTCTTCGGGTAATGCTCGAACTTAACAAGCTCCGCTGGTAAACAGATTGATTTCATTGCGATTTCTGTAACAGAGTTACGGTTCTTGAGTGTTTGATGTTGGTGATAACTGCACACGCGCGACACATTTGAAAGGGAGATATTGCCTGCGACACTGATACCCTTGTAGAGAGCTGTTACTTGGTTCATCAGAGGGACAGGTTATCAAATCTCGTTCCAGCACAAACTCTTTTTGTTATGCTGAACAATCACGTAATGAGCTCGCACGTTTAACAAATATATTACAGGTTTTTTTTTAAAGATTACTATTTATACTGTTATCACCATTCCGATTATCAATTAGCATTATCAATACACGTGGTACTATTCATTATCATGTAGGCTGGCGTAGGTGATCACGTCTCCCTATAATTCTCTGTCTCTACAGCTGTTTATCAGTTATATTAACTACAATGTCGTCAATTTAATTAAACTATTTATTCCGTTTGCTTCTATTTATTTCTTCATCTCTTTATCTCTTCTTATCTCTATCTCTTCTTCTATTTCTTCTTCTCTCTATTTCTTTTTCTCTCTATTTCTTCTTTTCTTAATCTATTATTCTCTATATCTCTTCTTCTCTTCTCTATTGCTTCTTCTCTCTATCTCCTCTTCTCTCTATCTCTTCTTCTCTCCATCTCTACTTCTCTCTACTTTCGCACTTGTCACAATGTTCAGCTGTTCCCATCTTATCACGTGACTGCACCTGCAGTGGGCCCCCCCCCCAATGTCGGTAGTAAGCCGAACCATTTAACCTGGCCTTTTTGACATGTTCGTTTCTTTGTTAATTACGATACTTTAAAAAGGGAGCCCAGTGGCTTTGTGGTTAGTGCTCTCGCCTGCCGACCTGAACGTTCGAGATTTAAATCTTTGTTCGATCTAAAAGGCTCTTGAGATTCAGGACAAATAATAAACAAATGAATATTATTGTGAACATAGCTCAGTGGTTAGTGAACTTGACTACAAAGGACAAGGGGTAGGGTTCGATCCTAACCAAGGGCTTCTGGTTCACCCAGCCTTTAATGGGTACAGGATTGCTTTCTGGGAAAGTAAAGCGGCACAGGCGTAATACCGGTCACATTGCCCCAAAAATCACGTGCCGCAGGTCTGTAAAATTTATGGTCACTAACACAATATTAGCTATACGCCACTTGGCGTGACGGGGCTCTTTACTTTTTTTTTTCTTTGATTGTGAACGTCAACATCCGGGGACTCCAGATCATTGGCTCATTTATGGGGGAAGGTACGTTTACAACACTGGAAAAATCCAAAAATAATCACCAGAAAATACAAAGAACAAAAGACAGCCCGAATTAGGATCGAACCCGTACTCCTCGACACAGCGCTTTGCCATGAGAGACTTCCGTTATGGTACACTGCCAGCTAAGCAACTTTAAAAAAAAAACAGTTACTATCACTTGCGATATCTTCCACGCATGTGCATACAAGTGATTATAACATAGGTTCATGAACACAACTCGAGAATCAATTATATACCTATATATATATAATAGTACCTATATTTTCTATTAAGACAAGCATTGCACCCAACCTCCTTAAACTGGTACCACAATAATTCTCTCTCGGAAGGAAAGACAGCCGGGATGGGGGGAGGGACTGGTCATCCACGCTCATGAAGTTGAAGTTTAGAGCGACAAAGTCGCAAATACGTCATTACCCAACGACAATTGCTGTGGGGTTACTATTACTATTTATACGTTACAGTTGTCTATGCAAATGGAAAAAGGTATGCCCTTTAACATTAATAATAGAGAGGTTCTGTGTTAATTGTCATCTTACCCTATCATCATCATCATCATCATCGAGTCCCATCTCCGCAACGAAGGTTGGCTACCATGGAGCGCCATTCTGCTCTGTCTCTTGCTTTGATGGTGCAGATTGTCATAGGTTGATTTGTCCATCTTTTGATGTTACTCGTTCATGTTAGTTTTGGTCTGCCTCTGCCTCTTTTACCTTGTATTTTCCCCTCCAGGATTACTTTGTGTTGTGTTGTGTGGCTGTTGTGTCTTTTAACATGGCCCAAAAATCGCATTTGTCTTGTTTGAAATGTGCTTAGTAGTTCTCTTTTCATTTTTAATTGTTTTAAGACTTCATTTTTTGTTTTCTTTTCTTTCCATCCAATTCTACCTATTCTTCTATATATCCACATTTCAAAGGCTTCAATTCTCTGTTCTGTTTTCTTGTCTAATGTCCATGTTTCTGCACCATAAAGGAATGTTGAGAAGACATAATATTTTGCTATTCTTAGTTTTAGCCCTGGTGTTATTTGTTTTGATGTTGGTATGTTCTTCATGACATTAAAATTACTTTTTGTCATTCCTATTCTTTTGTTTATTTCAGTTGTACATTTTCCATCACTGGTTATAGTATGTCCAAGGTAGTTGTAGTTATGAACTGTCTCCAGGTCTATTCCTTCAATTTTGATATCCACTTGTGGGTTTTGAGTATTTTCTTTTTTTATGATCATAGTTTTAGTCTTTTTGATATTCGTATCTAGTCCATATTTTTTGCTTGCCTTGTTTATTTCATTAAGTAATTGTTGTAGACCTTTAGGATTTTCTGCTAGTGGTACAGTGTCGTCAGTATATCTTAGGTTATTGATTATCTTTCCATTAATTTGTAGGCCTGGCATCTCTGTGATGTTTTTAAAGATTTGCTCAGTGTATAGATTGAACAAGCATGGCGATAGGATGCATCCATGTCTTACTCCTCTTTTTATATCAATGGGTGTAGAGTTATCTTTGTTATATTTTATTATTGCTGTTTGCTCCCAGTATTGATTACATATTAGTCGTATGTCCATGTCATCTAGATGTATCTCTTTTAGGCATTCTATAAGTTGTTTGTGGTGTACTCTATCAAAAGCTTTGGTGTAGTCTATGAAGCAGGCATATATTGTTTTGTTTACTTCTGTGTACTTTTCAATTAATGTTCTCATGCAGAATATGGCTTCTTTTGTCCCGCTATTTTTCCTAAATCCAAATTGCTGCTCATCTAATTAGTATTGATTTTATTCTGAATCCTTCCTTGTATAACTTTTAGCAAGATTTTTGTAACATGGCTCATTTGGCTTATTGTTCTTAAGTCACTGCATTCAACTGCACCAGTCTTTTTAGGCAATGCAATGAAAGTTGATGTTTTTAGTTCATTTGGTATGTATCCTGTGTGGTATATGTCGTTGCATATGTCTGTAATCACTTCAATGTCAAAATCTTCTAGTACCTGTATCATCTCTATCTGTATATTGTCAGGTCCTGCTGCTTTTCCCTTTTTCATTGTTTTTATAGCTTTTTCCACCTCAGATTTTAAGATTGTATAGCCTGATGTACATTTTATAACTGGTTTCTTGTCCCTTTGATCATGAAATAGTTCTGTTATATTTTCCTGCCATCTGTCTATTATATCTTTATTGTCTGTTAGAATTTTTCCTTTTTTGTCTGCTATGCATCCACCTTCTGTGGCTTTTTTATTTTTATTAGTCATTCTCTTTATTTCTGTGTGTATTCCTTTTAAGTCTTGTTTGCTTTCCATAGTTTCTATTTCTATTACAAGAAAACTTAATTAGACTTAACAACACAGACACTCAAGAGAACATGAACATCAACATCAACAAAACAGAAGTCATGAACATGGCAAATGAGAAACTGGCGGTAGACAACTAAAACAAGTGGAGGAATTTAAAAATCTAGGAAGTCTAGTGACAAAAGACAATTCACAAACAGCAGAAATAGACTCCAGATGCAACTTGTCAAATCATCGGACAACTTTCACCACTTCTGTCCAACAGGGAAATAACTCTGGCACTCTACAAAGCTATCTTCATCCCAATGTTATGCTACCAATGCCAGACCTGGACTCTATCATTATCATCGAGTGTCAAGCCTGCTGGCGTAGGTGACCATGTCTTTGCACAGCTTTCGATCTCGACAGTCATTTATCATTTCTGTTGTTGATCTTTTGCCAAGCTTTTCTCTTATGCTGTCTGGTATCTTTTCTCTTTGCTTTCCTCTATCTCTTCGTCCCTTAACTTGTCCAGTTATCACACTATACTCCAGTTGTTCCCTTCTCATTACATGGCCAAAAATGATGTTTCTTCCTAATATTGGAAATTAGCTCTCTCTTTGCCTCTTTCAGAACGTTTTCAATACTCTTCTTAGCTGTCCATGGTATTCTCAACAATCTTCTGTAAAACCACATTTCTACAGTAAACTCTATACTCAAGAACAATAAGGAAAATAACCACTACCAAAATTAAATATATTATACTCATGATAGGAAACAGCCTGAGAGATAAGATCAGAAGTGTAGAATTGAAAAAAATCTACGAATAATACCCGCCATTGAATATATACAGCCGCGATAGCTCAGTGGTTAGTGAACTGGACTACAAAGGACAAGGGGTAGGGTTCGATCCGAACCGACGGCTTCCGGGTTCACCCAGCCTTAAATGGGTACTGGATTTTTTTCTGGGAAAGTAAAGCAGCACGGGCGTAATACCGACCACATTACCCCAAAAATCATGTGCCGAAGGTCTGTAAAATATAGGGTCACTAACACCATATTTCCCTATACGCCACTTGGCGTGACGGGGGTACTTTACTTTTTTACTTTTTACTATTAATATTACTACTGCTACCACAAAAGACATTATTAATTAAACTACTACTACCATTACTACTATAACTATTTCTTCTTCTTGCTTTCAACTCTCAGTAGAGCATAGGTCTTCAACAAACACTTTCAACACCCTTTGGAGCATAGGTCTTCAACAAACACTTTCAACACCCTTTGGAGCACAGGTCTTCAACAAACTCTTTCAACACCCTTTGGAGCATAGGTCTTCAACAAACTCTTTCAACACCCTTTGGAGCATAGATCTTCAACAAACACTTTCAACACCCTTTGGAGCATAGGTCTTCAACAAACTCTTTCAACACCCTTTGGAGCATAGGTCTTCAACAAACTCTTTCAACACCCTTTGGAGCATAGGTCTTCAACAAACACTTTCAAAACCTTTTGTAGCATATGTCTTTAACAAACACTTTCAACACCCTTTGGAGCATAGGTCTTTAACAAACACTTTCCAAGCCCTTCTGTTTCTTCACATTCTTTTAGAATAATTCCATGTCTTCCCCATCATCGTAATCTCTGCTTCCATCTGTTTTCTCCAAAAATATTTGGGTCATTCTCTTTGTCTTTTTCCTTGGGGGTACAAAAAAGGACCTTTTGTGTAATACTCTTATTTGGCTTCTGCAATGTGTCCTATCCAGCGCCGTCGTCTTTGCTGCATTTCTTTATCCACTGATATTTGACTGGTACTTTTTCATAATTCTGTATTACTATTAATACTAGTATGTCCCTATCCGTCTTTTCAAACGGTCTAGTGGAGGCTATTATGTATTTTTTTTTTTTTTAGGTTTTGTTTTTGTCGAACAGCTTCTCTCGTGGTTAATTCTACCAATGTTTGATAAACACACACGGCCACAGAATGAGCAAGTCAGTCCCACTGATCCACAGGGTTTTTAATAAGTCTTTTCTCTTCTAAGTTTTGCCTTAGCACAGTCTCAAAAGATTTTATACCGTTCCTTATACATGCTCTCTATGATGTGCAATCACTTGCCAGATGTTCCTAGTCATTTTCATAGATGGAGAAGTCATTCAGAGATGATTTACAGATATCTCTGTATCGTAGTTTAAGTCTGCCGATTTGTCTTTTTCCGTGTATTAGTTCACCATATAGTATTTGCCTGGGGATGCGTTTTTCTTCCATTCGCTGGGCGTGCCCCAACCATCTTAGTCTTCGACATCTGAGCATCGACATGATTGTTGGGGGTCTTAGCACGTCGCAGGACAGTTAAGTTAGTTAATATGACCTGTATATAAATACTACCACCATTAGTATCATAGTGCAAATACTGTTACCACTGTTAGTATCATCATTATAAGTTTTACCAATAATACTATTAATATTACTACAATAGCTACTACTTTTGATGTTGTTACTAATGTATGTCTTAATAATACTACTTCTTATATGTGGTCGTCTGATGTAGACTCCTTTTTGTTGTCCGCCCGTAGAAATGGACGTGCTGGCGCCGTGTCGTTGTTTACAACAAGCAACGATATTTATGCTTTTTGTCCGCACATTTGTCATCTGCACAATTAACTCTTACTATTAATACTACTAGAGAGCCGCGATAGCTCAGTGGTTAGTGAACTGGACTACAAAGGACAAGGGGTAGGGTTCGATCCCAACCGACGGCTTCCGGGTTCACCCAGCCTTAAATGGGTACCGGATTTTTTTTTCTGGAAAAGTAAAGCAGCACGGGCGTAATACCGACCACATTACCCCAAAAATCATGTGCTGAAGGTCTGTAAAATATAGGGTCACTAACACCATATTTCCCTATACGCCACTTGGCGTGACGGGGGTACTTTACTTCTTTATTAATACTACTATATCTAGAGATAATATACTACCACTACAAATACTACAACGATTACTAATAACAGGGCGACTACTACTAATATTCTTAATATATTTGCTGTTACTAATTATATTACAAATATAATTAACACTTATCATCATCAAGTATGACACTGTGACCTTCCAGGCATGTCGTAAGAGGCGACTAAGGAGATTGATCGATGGCTTGACAAGCTGTCATTGTAAAAAGAATTGTTATGGAAACAGAACCATAGATTTTAGAAGCAGTGATCTCTGCATTATATGCCATTTTGGCACGCAATGTTTATGTTTTTGAGATTGTGGTTCTGCCCTATGTGCCGTCTTCGGCCCGATAGATAGATTGATAGACAGACAGACAGACAGACAGACAGACAGATAGACAGATCGACAGATAGACAGATAGACAGATAGACAGATAGATAGATAGATAGATAGATAGATAGATAGATAGATAGATAGATAGATAGATAGATAGATAGATAGATAGATAGATAGATAGATAGATAGATAGATAGATAGATAGATAGATAGATAGATAGATAGATAGATAGATAGATAGATAGATAGATAGATAGATAGATAGATAGATAGATAGATAGATAGATAGATAGATAGATAGATAGATAGATAGATAGATAGATAGATAGATAGATAGATAGATAGATAGATAGATAGATAGATAGATAGATAGATAGATAGATAGATAGATAGATAGATAGATAGATAGATAGATAGATAGATAGATAGATAGATAGATAGATAGATAGATAGATAGATAGATAGATAGATAGATAGATAGATAGATAGATAGATAGATAGATAGATAGATAGATAGATAGATAGATAGATAGATAGATAGATAGATAGATAGATAGATAGATAGATAGATAGATAGATAGATAGATATAGATAGATAGATAGATAGATAGATAGATAGATAGATAGATAGATAGATAGATAGATAGATAGATAGATAGATAGATAGATAGATAGATAGATAGATAGATAGATAGATAGATAGATAGATAGATTAGATAGATAGATAGATAGATAGATAGATAGATAGATAGATAGATAGATAGATAGATAGATAGATAGATAGATAGATAGATAGATAGATAGATAGATAGATAGATAGATAGATAGATAGATAGATAGATAGATAGATAGATAGATAGATAGATAGATAGATAGATAGATAGATAGATAGATAGATAGATAGATAGATAGATAGATAGATAGATAGATAGATAGATAGATAGATAGATAGATAGATAGATAGATAGATAGATAGATAGATAGATAGATAGATAGATAGATAGATAGATAGATAGATAGATAGATAGATAGATAGATAGATAGATAGATATATATTTTTTTCATCACTGGAGTCTAGGTTAGTTTAGTTTTGCAGTTCCCTAATGTAAACTTCTTTCTACTTTGAGTACTCCTTTTGGGAGAAGTCACAGTCGACGCTCGATTAACCACATGTAGATTAACCGGAAAGCGGATTATCCAGGAGACCTTCATCAAAACTTTACAAATGAAACATTTTTTAAATAAAGTTCTCAAACTGAAACAAATCTATGAGCTCACGTCTGACAATCATCATCATCATCATCATCATTATCATCGAGTGCCGTCTCCGCATCGAAGGTTGACTGCCATAGAACGCCATTCCGCTTTCTCTTGCTTTGATGGTGCAGGTTGTCATGGGCTGTCTTTTCCATCTTTTGATGTTACTCGTCCATGTTAGTCTTGGTCTGCCTCTGCCTCTATTACCCTGTATTTTCTCTTCCAATATTACTTTTAGTAGTCTTTGTGCCATGTCTGACCACAGATGTTATTTTTTTCGGAAAATACAATCGTTATATGTATGTTCATATCACATATGAGGTCAGTGATGTGACTATACTATGTCCCTATTATGTCCTATACTTTTTCCTAGTTGGGAAAACCACTCGACCGGGCTACCGACGTTCGGACAACCCGTGTTCGATTCCCGCTGGAAGCAGTGTGAGTTGTACTCGTGGTTGGGAAAAAAAAAACACCCCCACGGTCGACCCAGCCGTTGGCAGAAATGGGTACCAGGGTATTACCCTGGGAAGGTGAGGAATGTCGCCTCGAATCTGAGTTTCGATGCTTCAGGCGACACTATTCAGAAATCTCAGAACATTTCTGGATAGGCGGCCGAGCACATATGGGTGTAAACTCGCGTGCTAAGACGCCGGTTCAAGTCTCGTACTTTACCTTGACCTTTACTATACTATGTTTTTGATATACATGTAGTTCTAGCAGTAATAAATGAAGTCAGCGCTAACTGTTTAAATAATGTACCTACTCTTTCAGTATCATATATTACTATTATTATCATCATCATGAAGTATCATGCCTGCAGGCGTAGGTGATCATGTCTCTCCCTCCATAACCTTGGATCTCGACAGTTATCATTTCTGTTGTTGACCTTCTGGTAAGCCATTCTCTTTAGCTGTCTGGTATCTTTTCTCTTTGCTTCCCTCTATCTCTTCATCCCTCAACTTTCCCAGTTGTCACAATATACTCCAGCTTTTCCCATCTCATTGCATGGCCAAAAAAAAATTATGACTGTTTCTTCCTAAAATTGGAAATTAGCTCTTTATTTTTAGCTTTGGCCTCTTTCAGAACGTTTTCACTATTCTTCTTAGCTGCCCGTGGTATTCTCAACATTTTTTGTAAAACCACATTTCTACGGCCTCCAGTGATTTTCTTGTCTGTTGTCCTATTGTCCCTGATTCACACCCATATGTTAAGACTGGCTCTACATAACATTTAAGAACCCTTTTTCTTGTTTCTATTGTCAAAAATGGATTGAATAGTATCTTCCTAATTTTTTTTAAATCTGCTTTTGCCTGAGCTATTCTGCATCTCACCCCTGTTGTACATCTACCATCTGAGGTTAACCAAGTTCCCAGATATTTAAATTTATTTACCTGTTTTAAACATTGAATCTCACTACTCAAAAGATCAGCGGAGGGTTATATCATAAAGAAACCGCCGATTAATTTTGAAAAATTACAATCCCTTCGGGTGAACTTTGAACCCGAGTCCTTGCTGTTTTGAGGCCGATGTCTTATCTTTATGGACATTATAGTGAAAGAAAGGACTCAGCCTTAATAGCAAAAAGACAGAGGTAATGGTAACACCAAAGAAAAAGACACCACCTCGGTGCAAAATAAAGACAAGTGGAACAATATTAAAACAGGTAAATGAATTTAAATATTTGGGAACTTTGTTAACCTCAGACGGAAGATGTACAAAAGAGGTGAGATGCAGAATGGCTCAGGCAAAAGCAGCTTTCCAAAAAATGAGGAAGATACTATGCAATCCATTTTTGACAATAGAAACGAGAAAAGGAGTTCTTAAATGCTATGTTAGAGCCAGTCTTAACACATGGATGCGAATCGTGGACAATAGGACAACAGACAAGAAAATCACTGGAGTCTGTAGATATGTGGTTTTACAGAAGAATGTTGAGAGTACCATGGACAGCTAAGAAGAGTAATGAAGATGTTCTGAGAGAGGTCAAAGCAAAATGAGAGCTAATTTCCAATATTAGGAAGAAACAATCATCATTTTTTGGCCATGTAATGAGAGGAGAACAACTGGAATATATTGTAACAACTGGAAAAATTGAGGTACGAAGAGATAGAGGGAAGCAAAGAGAAAAAAATAACAGACAGCTTAAGAGAATGGCTTGGCAGAAGGTCAACAACAGAAATGATAAATAGCTGCCGAGATCGAAATTTGTGGAGAGACATGATCACCTCCGCCAGTAGGCCCTGTACTTGATGATGATGATGATGTCGTATCTTTAGTTTCCATACTCCCAGCCCCAAGATCTATTTAGCTCCCAATGTGGATCGAACTCACAACCACGAGTTTATAAGGTCAATGTACTAACCAGTGAACTATGTAGATCATCATTTTCAGGAGGACGTGAACCTCCGGTCAATTTGGTGGATAGGCGGCAGGAACCGTTAAAGGCTATGTCTGAAAAGTGTTTCTTGTTGAAGTTTCCTCGCATTTCAAGTCCGGCTCGTTGCAGGAGCTACTGAGTTAAGTGCTCTGTGAACACGGTGACCTGTCCGCTTCATCCGTTTTAATCGTATTTCAATATTCAAATTGTATATGATGAATGATGATATCATATGACAGGGAACAGACGGTTGTGTTCACTTTCTGTCCGGTTTTGCCTTATTTCTTTAGGCGTGTGCTGAGACATCTATGATGGGGACTACATCTACCTTTCCTTGTTTGGGAGATAAGATAGTAATTCGGATGATTCCACTGGCACTGGCGGTTGAGCAAGTATGTATTTTAATTCGTTTGCAGTGATATCGGGGTCTCCCATAACCATAACCATAACCAGGCATGAGTCTATTATGGCATATGACGGACAACATTCAACCTCCACAGAAGAACCCAGGAAATAAATAAAGCCATTGCAGACTCCAACAACACCTTCCTTAATCAAAGTGCTCTCGTTGACCCCTTGGATCAACATCATCTCTTCCTAATTTTACGTCGAGTTTGACCAGTTGTTACACATTATCTACATACATGTATATCAGCACGTGTGTGATGTCTTGATGCATTTATTTGCACAATATGACACCAAACATCTGTCACAAATAAAGAAGCAAATGTATAATTGTTTACATTGCCTGCTGCTTTGAACATGTGGTGTTGAGAGTCGCGTGGAGATGCGGGATTGAGTATTCTTCTGTATGTATTTAGTTAGGTCAGGTCATTTCCTTTTGTTTCAATCCGTATTTTTGTTTGAACTTCACACCGAGCCCTGATTTCTTTTTTTTGCGGCCTTTGTTTGGTATCACATTTTACTCGTCTGATTTTGAATTTTTCGTTCCTTTTTTTTAATCAACACTCCTTTTTTTCTGTAACTTTTCACGTTTATTGCGTTCTGTGTAATATTTTTAAATGATTATTCACGCGGTGAACTGAATTATAGAAATATTACAGAAGGTGTATGGGGCACAATATGAGGGTTGTGGAAAGATACGAAATCCAAAGCCTCTATTTATGAGCCATGAATGAAGCTCTCGGTATGTGCCATGAATGAAGCTCTCGGTATGTGCCATGAATTCACCTCTCGGTATGTGTCATGAATGAGGCTCTCGGTATGTGCCATGAATGAAGCTCTCGGTATGTGTCATGAATGAGGCTCTCGGTATGTGCCATGAATGGAGCTCTCGGTATGTGCCATGAATGAGGCTCTCAGTATGTGCCATGAATGAGGCTCTTGATATGTGATGTGACTGAACCTCTCGGTATGTGCCATGTGTGCCATGAATGAAGCTCTCGGTATGTGTCATGAATGAGGCTCTCGGTATGTGCCATGAATGAAGCTCTCGGTATGTGCATGAATGAGGCTCTCAGTATGTGCCATGAATGAGGCTCTTGATATGTGATGTGACTGAACCTCTCGGTATGTGCCATGTGTGCCATGAATGAAGCTCTCGGTATGTGCCATGAATGAGGCTCTCGGTATGTGCCATGAATGGAGCTCTCGGTATGTGCCATGAATGAGGCTCTCAGTATGTGCCATGAATGAGGCTCTTGATATGTGATGTGACTGAACCTCTCGGTATGTGCCATGTGTGCCATGAATGAAGCTCTCGGTATGTGTCATGAATGAGGCTCTCGGTATGTGCCATGAATGAAGCTCTCGGTATGTGCCATGAATGAGGCTCTCAGTATGTGCCATGAATGAGGCTCTTGATATGTGATGTGACTGAACCTCTCGGTATGTGCCATGTGTGCCATGAATGAAGCTCTCGGTATGTGCCATGAATGAGGCTCTCGGTATGTGCCATGAATGAAGCTCTCGGTATGTACCATGAATGAAGCTCTCGGTATGTGCCATGAATGAATCTCTCGGTATGTGCCATGAATGAGGCTCTCGGTATGTGCCATGACTGAAGCTCTTAGTATGTGCCATGTATGAGGCTCTTAGCATGTGTCATGAATGAGGCTCTCTGTATGTGCCATGAATGAGGCTCTCGGTATGTGCCATGAATGAATCTCCTGGTATGTGCCATGATTGAAGCTCTCCGTATGTGCCATGAATGAGGCTCTCGGTATGTGCCATGAATGAAGCTCTCGGTATGTGTCATGAATGAAGCTCTCGGTATGTGACATGAATGAGGCTCTTGATATGTGCCATGAATGAACCTCTCTGTATGTGCCCTGAATGAAGCTCTCGGTATGTGCCATGAATGAAGCTCTCGGTATGTGCCATGAATGAGGCTCTTGGTGTGTGTGCCATAAATGAGGCTCTTGATTTATGATGTGACTGAACCTCTCGGTATGTGCCTTGAATGAGGCTCTTGGTGTGTGCCATGAATGAGGCTCTTGATATGTGATGTGACTGAAGTTCTCGGTTTTGACCATGAATTAACCTCTCGGTATGAAGCATGAATGAACCTCTCGGTATGTGCCATGAATGAAGCTCTCGGTATGTGCCATGAATTCACCTCTCGGTATGTGCCATGAATGAACCTCTCGGTATGTGCCATGAATGAGGCTCTTGGTATGTTCCATGAATGAACCTCTCGGTATGTGCCATGAATGAAGCTTTCGGTATGTGCCATGAATAAACCTCTTGGTATGAACCAGGAATTAACCTCTCGGTATGTGCCATGAATGAAGCTCTCGGTATGTGCCATGAATGAAGCTCTCGGTATGTGCCATGAATGAGGCTCTTAGTATGTGCCATGAATGAGGCTCTTGATATGTGATGTGACTGAACCTCCTCTTAGTATGTGCCATGAATGAGGCTCTTGATATGTGATGTGACTGAACCTCTCGGTATGAACCATGAATGAACCTCTCGGTATGTGCCATGAATGAAGCTCTCGGTATGTGCCATGAATGAGGCTCTTGATGTGTGCCATGAATGAGGCTCTTGATATGTGATGTGACTGAAGTTCTCGGTTTTGACCATGAATGAACCTCTCGGTATGAACCATGAATTAACCTCTCTGTATGAACCATGAATGAACCTCTCGGTATGAACCATGAATGAACCTCTCGGTATGAACCATGAATTAACCTCTCGGGATGAACCAGGAATGAACCTCTCGGTATGAACCATGACTGATCCTCTCGGTATGAACCATGACTGATCCTCTCGGTATGAAACATGAATGAACCTCTCGGTATGAACCATGACTGATCCTCTCGGTATGAACCATGAATTAACCTCTCGGTATGAACCATGAATTAACCTCTCGGTATGAACCATGAATTAACCTCTCGGTATGAACCATGAATGAACCCCTCGGGATGAACCATGAATGAACCTCTCGGTATGAACCATGAATTAACCTCTCGGTATGAACCATGAATGAACCTCTCGGTATGAACCATGAATTAACCTCTCGGTATGAACCTCTCGGTATGAACCATGAATGAACCTCTCGGTATGAACTATGAATGAACCTCTCTGTATGAACATGAATGAACCTCTCGGTATGAACTATGAATTAACCTCTCTGTATGAACCATGAATTAACCTCTCTGTATGAACCATGAATTAACCTCTCTGTATGAACCATGAATTAACCTCTCTGTATGAACCACGAATGAATCTCTCGCAATGGACCAAGAATGAACCTCTCATGTTTTCTCATGTTATGTTCCATATCTGGACATTTTGCTGCCTAGGTAGGTCAAATGTGTAACTTTTTTTGTAAAATTACATTGTTAATTTTATGTAAGAGGCTTTTAGTTGGTAATATCTTGACCTTCCATTTTGATCGTGTTGATCTGGTGGCCTATTTGACCAGAAATATTGTGGGGTCGTTCTATCTTTCCGCGAGCATCAGCGAGTGTCGAGCTCAAAAGTGACAAGTCACCATAGAGGTAAAGTACGAGGCTTGAATCGGTGTCTTCATCATCATCATCATCATTGAGTGCCGTCTTCGCATCGAAGATTGGCTATCATGGAGCGCCATTCCACTCTGTCTCTTGCTTTGATGGTGTAGACTTCATAGGCTGACTTGTCCATCTTTTGGAGCCAGTGGTGGGGAGTGTTAAACACTCTATGGTATGATGACAGCTTTACAAGGAAGGAATACAACACAATACTGACGTTTCGGCCTGTGGCCTTCTTTAGAGTACAAGGACAACGGCAACAAACGGTGAAGCACAATTATCTATAACTACATGTTAGATGATCAGATGAATGGAGAGGTGGACAGAAAAGAAGAAAGTAGGATGTTAAAAATAGAAAAAGAAGCTACATGAGGGGAGATAGGATGAGTGTTACGATGTATAAAATAGAAAGAATAGGAGAATATATATATATATATATATATATATATATATATATATATATATATATATATCATCATCATCATCATGTACCCTGCCGGTTGGCGTAGGTGATCATGTCCCTCCACAATCTTCTATGTACAGTGCATCGTATCAGTTCTGTTGTTGACTGTTTTCCATGCCATGACACCAAGCTATCCAGTATTTTCTCTCTTTGTCGTCCGCGATCTCTCTTTCCTTTTATTTTGCCAGTTGTAACCAAGTATTCCAACTTTCCTCTTCTCATGATGTGCCCAAAAAATGTTGATTGCCTCTTTCTGATGTTTTTTAAGAGCTCCCTTTTTGTGTTGGCCTCTTTGAGAACTTCCTCATTGGTCTTTTTATCTGTCCAGGGAACTTTCAACATTTTTCTGAGAAATCCCATCTCTGTGGCCTCTAATCGTCTTTTCATTTGTTTGTCTACTGTCCATGATTCGCTTCCATAGGTCAGAATTGGTTCTATATAGCATTGATGAACTCTCTTTCTCATTTTTATTGACATAGATTTGTTGCATAAGATATTTTTCATTTTCTTAAATGCTATTTTGGCCTGAGCTATTCTGCTTTTTATAATAAAAGTAAGTAAAGTACCCCCGTCACGCCAAGTGGCGTATAGGGAAATATGGTGTTAGTGACCCTATATTTTACAGACCTTCAGCACATGATTTTGGGGTAATGTGGTCGGTATTACGCCCGTGCTGCTTTACTTTCCAGAAAAAATCCGGTACCCATTTAAGGCTGGGTGAACCCGGAGCCGTCGTTGGGATCGAACCCTACCACCTGTCCGTAGTAGTCCAGTTCACTAACCACTGAGCTATCGCGGCTCCCACTAATTTTTAGGGAATTAGTAAAACCCAGGTGTCCTCGCCAGGGAACGAACCCCGGCTGTTGCCGTGGTAAGCCAACCGCCTATCGATTGCGGCTTTTTATATAATATATATAATTATTTCACTTAGCTCAAATCCTTGTCCATCTTTTGATGTTACTCGTCCATGTTAGTCTTGGTCTGCCTCTGCCTCTTTTACCTTGTATTTTCCCTTCCAATATTACTTTTATTAGGCTGTTGTGTCTATTAACATGCCCCAAAAATTTCATTTGTCTTGTTCTAATTGTATTTAGTAGTTCTCTTTTCATTTTTAGTTGTTTTAAAGCTTTATCGTTTGTTTTCTTTTCTTTCCATCCAATTCTACCTATTCGTTCCTAAAACAATAGTTAGAAATTCTCTCCATGGCTTTCTTTGGAATGTTACGTGATGAGGCTCCAATCTCTTTCACAGTGGTCTGCCATATTCGTCTTAACCGGCGTCTTAGCACGCGAGTTTGCACCCATATGTGCTAGGCCGCCTATCCAGAAGTGATCGAGAGACTTCTGGACAGTGTCGCTTCAAGCATCGAAACTCACGATGCGAGGCGGCATTCCTCATCTTCCCAGAGTACTATACCCTTGTGCCCGTTTCTGTCAGTGGCTGGGTCGAACACGTGTTGCCCGAACGTTGGTAGCCCAATCAAATGATTTTCCCAACTAGGCTACCAAGACCCCCGGGGGTGGTTTTCCCAACTAGGCTACCGAGGCCCCCCGTGGGGTGGTTTTCCCTACTAGGCTACCAAAGCCCCTATTCATCATAAGTAGAGTTAAATAATCGTTTTCCCTGTAAGTTTTCTCCAGATGCTAGCCTTCGTGTCAAGAATCGGCAATCATTTGTTTTATTCTTCATAAACATGCCGTATTTAACTCAGGGACAAATAACAATAAATGAATATGATTATAGAGGGAAACTTCCGAGGCGATAATGTCTAACAGATAGCTGAGTGGCAGTGTCCCCTAGCGTTTGGCTTTTAGTGGCAAGGCGCTGTACCACTGAGTACGGGTTGATCCTGCTTCGGTCCATATATTGTTCTTTGTTTTTTTTTTCCTTCTGTTGTTGATTATTTGTCATTTTTTTCCAAGTGCTGTAAACATACCTCTTCCTCTGATTTGATTCGCGTATTTGACTCACCGGATTTTTTAGTATGCTTATTGTTTTACATTAGAACCACCATCGCAGTATTCGAGTATTCGGACAATGTCTGTTACCATTCCGATATCGTTCCTGTAAGCACAGAATCTCAGCATAGATCATGAACTCCGTAGCACCAGCGATGACTCCATGGCAATTTCTAAAACCGGTTAGCTATTACGAAATATGGTCGGAATTTTACTTAGGAAATAACTGACAAAAATTGTGTGTAAATTTGACAAGTATGGGGCAGTTTAAAAGATTAAACGTTTCGACTATGAAGTCTTCATCGGTATGGCTGCATGATTACACATTGCATATTATATAAATATATATCACTATTCCTAATGGAATTTTACTCTTTTCCTGACAATATCACATATCTTACTCCTTTTTTTCAAATGTCAATGGCTTTTTACCTGCTTGATTTGTAGACTGGGCATCCTTTTTCTTTCCCTCCGTCTTAAGTAGGGCTAGACATTCGATTAATAAACCTCATCTCTGAGGGTCAATATAGGATTACAAATGACAAGAGGCAGGGTTCTATCCCACCCGACGGTTTCCGGTTCACCCAGCCTTTAATGGGTACCGGATTTTTTTCTGGGAAAGTAAAGCGGCACGGGCGTTATATCGACCACATTACCCCAAAATCATGTGCCGAGGGTCTGTAAAAAGTTATGGTCAATAACATATTATTCCTTATACGCCACTTGGCGTGATGGGGGTACTTTACGTTGTTTTTTTTTAACTGAGGGTCAATATGGGGGAAAAAAAAACTTGATCTCTCCAAAATGTAGTTCGAACCAGTGCCTTCTTTTCTTGTGAGTTGAGCATCTTAGCCCAACACAGCAGCGACATCATGACTTGACTCACATGTGCAAGTGGGTACCTTACTCACATTTTTAGAGAACATTACGTCATTACTGATTCATTACTAACAATGCGACTTGTCCTGAACGTTTGCACCACTTTACACTACTACTAAACACCGTGCTATATAGGAACGTTTTCTACTCATCACATCTGCTCTTCACCAAGTATTTTCCTGATTATAATTGTATTTTCCTTATTAGTATTTCCCTGATTAATATTTTCCTTATTTGTATTTTCCTGATTAATATTTCCTTATTGTATTTTCCTGATTAATATTTCCTTATTTGTATTTTCCTGATTAATATTTTCCTTATTAATATTTTCCTTATTTGTATTTTCCTGATTAATATTTTCCTTATTAGTATTTCCCTGATTAATATTTTCCTTATTTGTATTTTCCTTATTCATCATCATCATCGGCCATACCGGTTGGCGTAGGCGATCATGTCCTTCCACAATCTTCTATCTACAGTGCATCGCATCAGTTCTGTTGATGACTGTTTTCCATGCCATGACACCAAGTAAAAGTAAAGTACCCCCGTCACGCCAAGTGGCGTATAGGGCAAATATGGTGTTAGTGACCCTATATTTTACAGACCTTCAGCACATGATTTTTGGGGTAATGTGGTCAGTATTACGCCCGTGCTGCTTTACTTTCCCAGAAAAAAATCCGGTACCCATTTAAGGCTTGGTGAACCGGAAGCCGTCGGTTGGGATCGAACCCTACCCCTTGTCCGTGATAGTCCAGTTCACTAACCACTGAGCTATCGCGGCTCATGACACCAAGCTATCCAGTATTTTCTCTATTTGTATTCCACAGTCTCTCTTTCCTTTTATTTTGCTAGTTGTAACCAAGTATTCCAACTTTCCTCTTCACAAGATGTGCCCGAAAAATGTTGATTGCTTCTTTCTGATGTTTTTTAGGAGCTGCCTTATTCATCATCATCATCATCATCATCAAATACCAAGCCTGCTGGCGTAGGTGATCATGTCTCTCCACAACTTTCGATCACGACAATTATTTATCATTTCTGTTGTTGACCTTCTGCCAAGCCATTCTCTTAAGCTGTCTGGTATCTTTTCTCTTTGCTTCCCTCTATCTCTTCGTACCTCAATTTTCCTAGTTGTTTCAATATATTCCAGTTGTTTGTTTCTTCCTAATATTGGAAATTAGCTCTCTTTTTGCTTTGGCTTCTTCAGAACGTTTTCATTACTCTTCTTAGCTGTCCATGGTATTCTCAACATTCTTCTGTAAAACAATATTTCTACATCATCCAGTGATTTTCTTGTCTGTTGTCCTATTGTCCGTGATTCACATCCATATGTTACAACTGGTTCTACATAACATTTAAGAACTCTTTTTCTTGTTTCTATTGTCAAAAATGGATTGCATAATATCTTCCTCATTTTTTGGAAAGCTGTTTTTGCCAGAGCCATTCTGCATCTCACCTCTTTTGTACATCAACCATCTGAGGTTAACATTGTTCCCAGATTTTCCTTATTAGTTTTTTCCTTATTATTCTTCTTGATATTTTATATTTGTTATTTTATCATCATCATGTGCCATAAATGTTGTCGTAGGCGTTCATGACCCTCCACAACCTTCTATCTACAGTGCGATCTATCAGTTCTGGTGTTGACTGTTTTCCATGCCAAAACACCAAGCTATCCAGTATTTTCTCTCTTTGTCGTCCGCGATCTCTCTTTCCTTTTGTTTTGCCAGTTGTAACCAAGTATTCCAAATTCCTGTTCTCATGATGTCCCCGAAAGATGTTGATTGTGTCCTTCTTATGTTTTTTAGAAGCTCCCTTTTTGTGTTGACTTCTTTTAAAATTTCCTCATTGGTCTTTTTAGCTGTCCAGGCAACTTTCAACATTCTTCTGAGAAATCCCTTCTCTGTGATCTCTAGTCGTCTTTTCATTTGTTTGTCTACTGTCCATGATTCGCTTCCATAGGTCAGAATTGGCTCTATATAGCACCGATGAATTCTCTTTTTCTTTTTATTTCTGTGGTGCATCATCTTCCATCTGATGTTATTATTGTGCCCAAGTATTTGACGCGCTGCACTTGTTTCAGATTTTATTCTATTTCAGATTATATTTTTTTTTTCTTTTTTTTTGGGGGGGGGGGGGGGGCGCCGGGGGGATGGATGGAGGGTGGGGGGGGGAATCCCCAGAGGAGAAAACAAAAAGACAGATAAAGGTACGAGACTTGAATCGGCGATTTAGCACGCGGGTTTTTACCATGTGCTCTGCCGTATATTCAGAAATGTTAGGAGGCTCCTGTCTAGAGTAGCCTCAAGCATCGTAACTCACGATCTCAGAGAATGAAACCTGATATCAATTTCCGCCAGCGGCTGGGTCGACCACGGGGCTATCTTATTGTTATTGTTATTTTTGTTTATGTTTTCTCCCAAACCACGAGTACAGTTTTTTAAGTGCTTCCAGACAACACACGTTGTCCGAACGTCGGTCGTCAGTGGGGTGCCAGCCTTAAATGGGTAATCGGATTTTTTTTTCAGGGAAAGTAAAGCGGCACGGGCATAATACCGACCCAATTACCCCAAAAATCATGTGCTGAGGGTCTGTAAAATTTATGGTCGCTAACATCATATTCTGTCTGGCTTCTTCAAGAATTTCTTAGTCTTCCTCTTTGTCTTTTCCCCTGGGGATTCCAAAAAAGGGCCTGTAGTGTAATACTCTCAATTCGCTTTCGCAATGTGTCCTATCCAGCGCCATCATCTTCGCTTTATCTCTTTATCCACTGGTATTTGACTGGTACATTTCCATAATTCTATGTTAGTGATTTTGTCCTGCCATTTCCATCCTTTTATTCTGCGTAAGCATCCATTAATGAAAGTCTGTAACTTCATGATTGTCAATTTTGTTGTTTTCCATGTTTCACAACCATATAATAGGACTGACTTAACATTGAAGTTGAAAATTTTTAATTTGTGTTTAACCTAATTTCTTTGTGCTTCCATTTTCCCAGTGCAACAAAAGCTCCTCTTGCTTTTGATATCCTTATTTTTGTATCATTTTCTGTTCCTCCCTCTTTATCTATATTACTACCCAGCCTTAAATGGGCACCGGATTTTTTCTGGAAAAGTAAAGTGGTATGCACGTAATACCGACCACATTAACCCAAAAATCATGTGCCGAAGGTCTGTAAAATTGATGGTCGCTAACACCATATTCCCTATACGCCATTTGGCGTGACGGGGCTCTTTACTTTACTTTACTTTATTTACATTACATTGCATTCCTCTTTCATCTGCGACCATTGAATGCGAAAGTGGTGGATAAACGAAAGATAAAAGAAAGATAAAAGGAAGATAAAGAAAGATAAGATAGTATGCAGCTAAATTAATAGAAAGGCAAGACAAACTACAACGTTTCGTCAAAAACCTTCATCAGGTTAGCAACTAAAATAAATATAAAAGAAAGAAAAATTGCTATAAAAATAAATATAAAAGAAAGAAAAATGCTATAAAAATAAATATAAAAGAAAGAAAAATTGCTATAAAAATAAATATACTATTTACCGTTTAATGTAACATGTCGTTCTCGTGCGACTGTTTATATTAATTTTGTCCCTTTTTTTCTTTCAATAACACAGCCTCCATTTTTTTTTCTTTGCTTCCAAATTGCAATTTCTCGAAATTAACCATCCTACCCCCCCCCCCCTTTTTTTTTTCTCTAAATCCTTTCTTGTAAGCATGAAAAAAATGTACAATTCAAAATTTGGAACAAAATCGCGTTGGCTTCGCTAGTTTCATGGCAGATACATAAATTAAACAGTTGTCGCATCGCAGAATTTCAAACAAAATATACTGGGAACTGATTCATCTCTCGAGGCCCGAACGAGTGGTTATCTAACGTAACGATCCAACCGTTTTAGACACGTGGTCTTTGTAGAATTGTCCTATATTTTGTAGCGGCTGTTGCCATTTCTCTTCTGTAAGATTTTTTTTATTTATCTATTATCTTTCTTGTATAATTAACAAAAGGTTTTGTTTGTTTTTTATGCTTTACATTATGAGTGTCAATGGATATTATAATTACAAAAATACAAGAAAAAGTTATCATATGGACTGTGTATTTATGAAGATAAAAGGTTAACAATGAATATAGTGCTGACCGGTTTCCTCCAAAAGTGTGATTTTAAAATATATTTTTTTCTCCGAAGCGTTAACCCGATGATTACTAAAAAAAAATGAATATACCTCCTCGCCATCAGACTCGTTAAACGAGCCTAGATGCGTTGTTGTGGTTTATTTGAGACTTTCGGATCAACACATCCGACTTCAACGTGGCATTTTTCAGTACATGATTTTCTTCCCTCTTCAATCCTTACTCTTGGGGGACTGGTTGGTCTCAGGGCAAGACGCCAGCCTCGAGACAGAGAGGTTGTGGGTTCAAATCCCGTCTGGACCGGTTAGGATTTTTATTTCTGATTTCTGATTTACAGGTCTGGCTTGAAACATCAATTACTCATCGACGGGAAAAATATGAGCACCTC
This sequence comes from Megaustenia siamemsis, assembly GCA_032433765.1. Lineage (NCBI taxonomy): Eukaryota > Metazoa > Mollusca > Gastropoda > Stylommatophora > Ariophantidae > Megaustenia > Megaustenia siamemsis. The sequence goes on from JAVIAB010000108.1 coordinate 12,756,828, forward strand.
CGAATACGGAGTTATCTGCCTGTGCGGTGAGGGACCCCTGTGCACACGGCTGTCAGGGAAACACGGATTAACACGCAAAATTCAGTTCCTAGTCTCTAGGGACTTCGTCAGAGGTAAAAGCTAGTGAATGCACACACACACACACACACACAAATCCTTACTCGTTTAGCCAGACTGGATAATTTGTTCCCAATTATCAATTTTTATTCGCTTAATATGAACTATATCTCCCTTTTATTTTATCACTTCATTTCTTATACTTCTTGATTTACTTGGTCCGCTCATTCTAGATGTAGTTGAGTTTATCTTTATTCGTTGTCCGTCTGTGCTGTTCCCGTTTTCTGAAGAAGGTCGGGTGTAGGACGAAATGTCAGTATTTTGTTGTGTTATTGTTTTGTAAAGCAAAAATAAAGGACTCATCCTTAATAGCAAAAAGACAGAGGTAATAGTAACAACAAAGAAAAAGACATCACCTCAGTGCAAAATAAAGAAATGTGGAACAATATTAAAACAGGTAAATGAATTTAAATATTTGGGAACTTTGTTAACCTCAGACGGAAGATGTACAAAAGAGGTGAGATGCAGAATGGCTCAGGCAAAAGCAGCTTTCCAAAAAAATGAGGAAGATACTATGCAATCCATTTTTGACAATAGAAACAAGAAAAAGAGTTCTTAAATGTTATGTAGAGCCAGTCTTAACATATGGATGCGAATCATGGACAATAGGACAACAGACAAGAAAATCACTGGAGTCTGTAGAAATATTGTATTACAGAAGAATGTTGAGAATACCATGGACAGCTAAGAAGAGTAATGAAGATGTTCTAAGAGAGGTCGAAGCAAAAAGAAAGATAATTTCCAAGATTATGAAGAAAAAGTCATCATTTTTTGGCCACGTAATGAGAAGAGAACAACTGGAATATATTGTAACAACTGGAAAAATTGAAGACGACCACATTACTCCAAAAATTATGTGCCGAAGGTCTGTAAAATTTATGGTCACTAACACCATATTCCCTATACGCCACTTGGCGTGACGGGGCTCTTTACTTTTTTTTATTTCAGTCATGATCAGTGACCACATCTGATAAAGATCCAACTTCACCTCCCCATGTGGTTTATGGAAACAGACTAATCAGTGTGGCCAAGAGAGTAGGTAACAACGAGAGAAAACGCTAAAACACGGTTCCCAAAGAATGTCCCACACGGTTCTCAAAGAATGCACCACACGGTTCCCAAAGAATGTCCCACACGGTTCTCAAAGAATGTCCCACACTGTTCCCAAAGAATGTCCCACACGGTTCCCAAAGAATGTCCCACACGGTTCTCAAAGAATGTCACACACGATTCCAAAGAATGCCTCACACGGTTCTCAAAGAATGTCCCACACTGTTCCCAAAGAATGTCCCACTCGATTCCCAAAGAATGTCCCACGCAGTTCTCAAAGAATGTCCCACGCGATTCTCAAAGAATGTCCCACACGGTTCCCAAAGAATGTCCCGCTAAACCCGGATGCGTTGGGCCGAAATATGTGAAGGACACGCTGTGCAATAAAAGTCAGAACAGTCATTACAAATGTGACCACACATGAACGCGATCACGAACATAATTTCAAAGTAAAATGTATGTTTACAAAACGCAGGAAAAAAATCACAAATAAACAACAACAGATAAAAAAAAATACAAAGAAAAATAGACGGTCCGAAACAGTATCGAACCTACTCCTCGACACATCACTTTGCCACGTTAACCAAATGCTAGGGCGCACGGCCAACTAAGCTACCTAAATAAGTTGCTATCATTGGCGATGTCTTTCACGTATGTGTACTCATGACTATAGCAAAGGGTTACGAACACAACTCGGGAATAAATTATTTATTTGTATTTTCCTATTAAGATAAGTATCTCCAGTAGGGCTGAATTGTTGGCAAGGCCCCGTGCAGAGGAGTACGGGTTCGATCCTGCTTCGGGCCAACTATAGTACTTTGCTTTTTTTCTGTTGCTGATTATTTGTGAATTTTTCTCCGATTATTATAAACATACCTCTTCCCCTGAAATGATTCGCTGATTTATCACCTCGGAAGTTTCCGTCCGTAATTATCTTTATATATATATATAATATATATATATATATATATATATATGGCCCTTTTTGTCTTGTCAGACGGTCTAGTGGAGGCTATTGTGTATATGGCCCTTTTTGTCTTGTCAGACGGTCTAGTGGAGGCTATTGTGTATATGGCCCTTTTGTCTTGTCAGACGGTCTAGTGGAGGCTATTGTGTATATGGCCCTTTTCGTCTTGTCAGACGGTCTAGTGGAGGCTATTGTGTATATGGCCCTTTCGTCTTGTCAGACGGTCTAGTGGAGGCTATTGTGTATATGGCCCTTTTCGTCTTGTCAGACGGTCTAGTGGAGGCTATTGTGTATATGGCCCTTTTCGTCTTGTCAGACGGTCTAGTGGAGGCTATTGTGTATATGGCCCTTTTCGTCTTGTCAGACGGTCTAGTGGAGGCTATTGTGTATATGGCCCTTTTCGTCTTGTCAGACGGTCTAGTGGAGGCTATTGTGTATATGGCCCTTTTCGTCTTGTCAGACGGTCTAGTGGAGGCTATTGTGTATATGGCCCTTTTCGTCTTGTCATACGGTCTAGTGGAGGCTATTGTGTATATGGCCCTTTTCGTCTTGTCAGACGGTCTAGTGGAGGCTAATATGTATATGGCCCTTTTCGTCTTGTCAGACGGTCTAGTGGAGGCTATTGTGTATATGGCCCTTTTCGTCTTGTCAGACGGTCTAGTGGAGGCTATTGTGTATATGGCCCTTTTCGTCTTGTCAGACGGTCTAGTGGAGGCTATTGTGTATATGGCCCTTTTCGTCTTGTCAGACGGTCTAGTGGAGGCTATTGTGTATATGGCCCTTTTCGTCTTGTCAGACGTCTAGTGGAGGCTATTGTGTATATGGCCCTTTTCGTCTTGTCAGACGGTCTAGTGGAGGCTATTGTGTATATGGCCCTTTTCGTCTTGTCAGACGGTCTAGTGGAGGCTATTGTGTATATGGCCCTTTTCGTCTTGTCATACGGTCTAGTGGAGGCTATTGTGTATATGGCCCTTTTCGTCTTGTCAGACGGTCTAGTGGAGGCTAATGTGTATATGGCCCTTTTCGTCTTGTCAGACGGTCTAGTGGAGGCTATTGTGTATATGGCCCTTTTCGTCTTGTCAGACGGTCTAGTGGAGGCTATTGTGTATATGGCCCTTTTCGTCTTGTCAGACGGTCTAGTGGAGGCTATTGCGTATTTTTTTGAGGTATTGTTTTTGCCGAACAGCTTCTCTCGTGGCTAATTCTACCAATGTTTGACAAACACACGCGGTCACATAATGAACAGGTCAGGCTCGCTGATCCACAGGGTTTACCATCCTTTTCCATGAGTCTCTTCTCTTCTAAGTCCTGTCTTAGAACAGTCTCAAATGTTGTTATACCGTTCCTTATACGTGCTCTCCATGATGTGCGATCACTTGCCAGATGTTGCCAGTCGTTTTCACAGATGGAGAAGTCTTTCAGAGATGATTTGCAGATATCTCTATATCGTAGTTTAGGTCTGCCGATTTGTCTTTTTCCGTGTTTTAGCTCGCCATATAGTATTTGCCTAGGAATGCGTTTTTCTTCCATCCGTTGGACATGCCCCAGCCATCTTAGCCTTCGACTTCTGAGCATCGACATGATTGTTAGGGTCTTAGCACGTTGCAGGACAGTTAAGTTGGTTATTTTGTCTTGCCATTTGATGTGCATTATTTTGCGGAGACATCGCATGTGGAAGACATTTAGTCTTTTTTCCTGGTTTGAGTATGTTGTCCAGGTTTCGGATCCATATAGTAGTGTGCTAGCACACATGTTTGATATATTAGGAGTTTAGTCTTTCGAGTTAGTTTCGTGTTGTTCCATGCCCTTTTTGTGAGTTTGCCGAAGGTCGTAGCTGCCTTACCAATTCGACAGTTTATTTCTTCATCAAGAGAGATGGTTTGCGTAACTGTGGATCCAAGATATGTAAATTTCTGTACTGATTCTAGTGGGCAGTCTTTTAGAGTAATAGATAGAGGTTTGAAGTCACCTTGATTTAGTATTACTGTCTTCTGAACACTAATTGACAGTGAAAAAAGGTCGCATGCTTTATCCAGGTTGTTGATCAGCGACTGTAGGGTGGCTTCACTATGACGACTAGGGCTGCATCGTCATATATATATATATATATATATATATATATGTGTGTGTCACACGATATCATTGTTCATTGTAAGCAATCGGAATATCGAAACACGATCCAAGATAAAAATTAAAAAAAAACATAGCTCACAGAGCACTAAACTCAGTAGCTCCGGCAAATCCGGACTTGGAATATTAGGAAACTGCAACAAGGAACACTTTTCAGACATGCTCAACGGTTCCTGCCGCCTAGCCGACATATTTATCGGAAGTCAATGGAGCTTGACATAGTTAATGAACAACATAGATTCGAACGACATTTCGACTCTGGATCTGATTACTAGCAGCTGGCAGTTAAGTCTTTACATTTAATTATATATATATATGTATATGTTATATCATAACAAACTTATAGAATGACGAAAAAATATACATCTAGGTGACACAGGCACCTAGACTAATATGTAGTCTATACCGGGAGCAAACAGCAATAATAAAATATAACAAAGAGAACTCTTCACCCATTGATATAAAAAGAGGAGTAAGACAGGGATGCATCCTATCACCAAGCTTGTTCAATCTATACACTGAGCAAATCTTTAAAAACATCATAGAGATGCCGGGCCTAAATATTAAAGGAAAGATAATCAATAACCTAAGATATGCTGATGATACTGTATTACTAGCAGAAAATCCAAGAGACTTACAACAATTACTTAATGAAATAAACATCACAAGCAAAAAATATGGATTAGATATGAATATCGAAAAGACTAAAACTATGATCATAAACAAAGATAATGCTCAAAACATACAGGTGGATATCACAGTTGAAGGGGATTTTGGGGGAGAGAACATCACGAAGAGGTGACATGTTATTAAGGGGATAGAACACCTTTATTTTAGAATTTAGGAAGAATTGGGTGGAAAGAAAAATGAAAACAAATGATCTAGTGTTAAAACAATTACAAATGAAAAGAGAACTACTAAACACAATTCAAACAAAACAAATGAGATTTTTGGGGTATGTTAAAAGACACAGCAGCTTACTAAAAGTAATCTCTCTCTCTCTCTCTCTCTCTCTCTCTGCGATCAGGACTCAATCAGAGTAGGATCCCAGACTCTCACATGAAGTCAGCTGTCTGTTTAAGTGTATTGATCGCCCCCACAGACAAAACATCACAAGTAGAGTCCGTCAGATCCACTCAGATTGAACACCCGTTAAAACGTTGCACTGTGTTCTGCGCCAGTGGCCCAGTGCATCCGATTTCAGCCAGCATTTTATTCGGGTTTGCTTTTCCTAGCCTTTGATTGTCCCCAATCTTCCTGCAAGGCAGCAGATGATCTTTTCTGTAGGGGATTCTGCCCTTAGATGGTCGGCCCTCCCAGGTTTACGAGCACCATCTGCCCGAGTCACTAGAGGTGACTAACACTAAAAGTAATCTAGGAAGGGAAAATACAAGGTAAAAGAGACAGAGGCAGACCAAGACTAACATGGACGAGTAACATCAAAAGATGGACAAGTCAACCTATGACAACCTGCACCATTAAAGCAAGAGACAGAGAGGTGTGGCGCCTATGGTAGAAAACCTTCGAAGCAAGAGACGGCACCCATTGAATGTATAATGAATGTTAATTTTATTTATTAACTTATCTAACATCTGTGTGTATGTCTTTTTATTCTTCCTGCTGAAGGCCTAATGAGCCGCAACGTCGTACAAATTTGAATTGTCCATTGACTTAGATAAAACGTTAACCATACCACCGCGCCCCCCCCCCACTTTATTTTTCTCCTTGGGGTCAAGAAGAGAGTTTGTGTGTTAAAACTTATATTTAGTTTTGAAAGTGTGGGTTAATTTGATCTAGATCAGAGTTTATTATTTCTAAAGATGCTCGCGATCAAATCTGAAATACTCTCTTCAACTAATAATATAACTTATAAATACTTGTTGATGTTCATATTTGTTATCTATACAATGGGACCGTTTTGTTCCAAAGAATGCTATTCCAGAATTATACGAGTTTTTTATATTTACATCGTATATACGAGATGGGTGGAGCTAAAAACACATGTCATATTCTACTGTTGTCTTCATAGCTCAGTGGTTAGAGCATTACCTTTAGCTAGCGATTTTGCGGCCATTATTATATTTATTATCCAGCGCACTAATAAAATAACGAAACGGCAACGGGACGACGCAGAATATCAGATAAGGATGGGGTGGGGGCTTTTGGAAAATATTTTTCGGCATTTTCGTAAAACTAAAACCTCTAGTATTTAAGATAGCAGGCTGGTTTGCATTTTGGGTTTCGAATTTGATAATATAAATGAGTGCATTTATCGAAAAATTGTTACATTACACGCAAAGGCATTTAAAATTCTCAGATTTCATATTAATCACTTTCTGCGGGGCCGGCTGGAATGAGAGTCTAGCCTCGCTCTCAAACCTGCCAGGATGGCTTTCCACAGCTAATTTTATTATTTAAGATAGAGGAACGGCTTCTGCTTGTTTGTTCAGTCTTTGAAACATTACAACTGTCAAGTAAACAAGACTTCATAAGTATAATTAAGTACATATTTATGTGTTCAATTTATAATTATAGAAAAAAAATGCACGTCAAAACAAATAAAGTA